>MU134896.1:10364-26907 GCA_015039355.1 Ramaria rubella | reverse complement strand
ATGCTGGTAGGTCTACAATCCGGACATCTATAGCTTTCACAGCTAGGACTATGGCTCATTTTGCTGGCCCACAAGAAAGGAGTTGTTCTTACAGTGTTCTCAAACAAGTATCTTCTCAGCCACAGCTTGACTCAAGTAGCAGATGTAGTTTTTATAAATTGCAGTTGCCAATGCTGACACAAAGTCGTACTCATACTAATAGGCAGAGCCATTGAAAAGTGTTGTACATAGTTACAACTTACAAGGCTACCTACTTTGCATCATAGGCAAGAAAACAGACCAAGCTCCAAAAGAGAGGGGGTGGTCTCCCCACACCTTCTCCACTCCTTGTGTGCTTCAAGAAAACAAATGGAATATCGGCTAGGTGTCTTCCTCACCTGCCTCATCAATGTGGGGGCAGGCTGCTGGGGGGCTGGGTGACATAAAAAGACTCTCCACCTGAAGAAGACCCTTCACCTGAAGAAGAGCCTCTCCTTGACCCAATTGAACTACTTTGGCTGTCCCAGTGGATGATTTTTCTCTGGCCTTCCACTAACTTGCTGACGGGGATGGTTTGACCCTTCAGAGCCATCACTTTTTGCTCAGAAACCAAGGACAGCTCTGTTAACCTGTCCAATGTCACTGCAACTTCACTGCCCCATCTCTGGAAAAGCACCAAAGATGCCAATCTTCCTGCTCCACCTCTGGGAATAGTGCCTTTAGAAAAAGAGACCTGAGTCACTGCTATTTCCATGCAGAGACAATTAAGCTCACATAATGTAGCTCCACAAGAGTAAACTTGAGCTCCCTCCACATATCAGCGAGCTGTGCTGGAGCCATCAGTTTTATCATCAATGACTCTGTCCACACTCTAGTCTGACACAGTACATCCACAATTCTGCTAGAATTTAGGTCAAATTCTGGATTGAAGATGCCTAAACTTACTTTTGGACCTCCAGAATGGGAGCACACATGGTAATGTTAGGCCATACTCCTGCAGCAACCATTTCTGTCACATTTAAAGATGGAAGGGAACCTCCTGGGGAAAACCTGGAACTAGGGAGATGAAACGGAGACATTGAAATTTCTCCAGTAACCATTCGCCATATCTCAGTCTGAGGGGCAGATGATGCAGATCAGGGCAGGTATGGTCAAGATAGTTCAAACTTACCCAAGAAAACAAAGTAATCACCATGATTTCAAACTCTTGGTCATCTTGGTTGTCTACAGCCTCAGGGGGGTTGGGGGTCTGTACAACATCATAGATGACCCTCAAACAAGTGTACCTGTATGCAGAAGCAGGAATGCCCCACTAAAAAGCAGAGATCAGCTGTGAACAAGGCAGTTAAAACCAGAGGGCTGACTGCCACACGTTCCACCATGTCCTCAGGGAGAATTTCATGAGGCAAGTTAAGTGTCTCATTGAGGTTGGAAATCATGGAGTTTTTGATGTTCGCGAGAAACGTGTCCTTTCCTTCAGCCAAGCTTCCTAAAATCTCAGACCTGTTAGTGTCATATTCACATAACGGAATCCCTGGACAAAGGATGTGAACGGTGACAATTGGAGAAACCTGTGTAAGAAAGGATTTAAACCGAGAGGGTAGTATAGGATCAAACCCAAGAGCTAGAGCCACACGGTGAGCTAGGGAAAACATATGTACAGCAAGGGCAAAGGTGTGTGTGGCTTCAAACTCCGGCAACTTCTCATCAAGAACATTGGTGTCAATCTCCGAATCAATCTTTGAACTCAACACTCCCTTTGTCAGCACTCAGCGCTGTTGCAGCCAGAACCTCAGATGTTGGTCACCTGCACTCTCTCTGTATGTAAATTAAAATGGTGCACATGTCAATCACCATCAGCACTTGATTCTGTACCCAACAGCCTTGTTGGTCTTGAGGTTCTCAACCCAGTTCACATCATCCTATGTCCAGCACAATTATTACACATGGGATAGACTGAGTGAAGCAGCAAACCAAGTTCCCAAGCCACATCAACAATGTTAAGTTACCCAAGTCAATTTGGGACTGAGCACAATATTGTCACCTGCACTCTGATCAGCAACATCCTTGCTGATCTGTAGGTGTAGATCCTAGAAAAGTAAGTTTAATTTATTCTTCAACGTTTGGAAATTCAAACTAAACCTACCTTAAATTTTCATTTCCTGCGATAGTGTTTGAGCATCGTTGGCATGATTAAACTCCATCTCTAGCCCATAAGCAGTGTTGCTGGCTTCACAAGTTTTCCATCTATGCAACGTAAGCAACAGGTCTCACGACATTTCTCCCATATGTTGGTGTGTAACGATCGTCACTACAAGCACCACAATTCATCCCACAATCCTGGCCCTAATGAAAGGGAATGTTTGGGGTGGTGGCTGGGATTTGCAGGCAGTGGACTGTTGGTTCAGGTACTCCTCAAGACAAGCCTGGAGTGTACACCAAAAGCCAAAGGTAGGAAAGTATGCCAAACTTGGCAGTCACATGCAATGATCACCAAATACACCTTCAGTGCTGTAAATTTAGGGAAAAGCCCTCCATATGGTGAGCGCTGAAATCTCCAGTGTTGTAAGATAAGTATTTGTCAGATATTAGTAAGCTGTTATATCAGTCACAGAAAAGTCGAAAACCTTTTGTGACATCATCGACTCAAGCTGTTGGAGGATGTTACTTAAGCAATTAGGAACCTTATACGGTTGCCAGAGCCAGTCAGAAGATGTTGGTTTAGTAGCTTCTAAGTTCTGAGCATCAACCAGATGGTTACTTTTAAAAGACAGCAGAGCTATGTACGTCAAGCTTGCACCTTGCCAAAATTGGATACTAGCAAGGCCAACAATATAGATTGCCAGCTGCACTAGAAAAGGTTATAAGTGCAGCCAACTGCATGAGACATGGAGTAGACTCATCAATGCAAGGAGTTTGCCACAAGGACGAGGACAAGAGCAGTATGGAAGAGTTCAGTAAATTCAACCAAAGCAACCTTACAGCCATTGGCAGAGAAACAGCGATGCCTAGACTAGCAGCTGGAAGACAGCTTCCAGAGCACAAAGTTGTCAAGCGATCGCTGAGGCTGTTGTGATAGGTAAACACTACTTGGGGTGCGGCACTGAGCACAATGAGACCACTCATCCCAGAAGCTTGGCAGGAGGTCTAGAGGGAGAAGAAAAGAGGAAGAGCTCACATTAAAAGCAGGGCTATGGTTGTCCTCCTATGCAATACAAATGCATAAGATGGAATGAATGTCACCAAAATCCACAAAGCCTGCAGCATTCATTGTCTAGGACCATCACCTCATTCAACCTCTCCTTATACTTCCTTGGGACCTGCACAAACTTGTCTATAAGACACGCACCCGCACCCAGCCCTCCCCCATGCCCTCCTTACACCCCTCCAGCTGGTCTTCTCAAACATGAGTACACATAGACAAAGTTGGATCCACCTACGGCACCAGAGTCACAGAGAAGAGCGCCATCCAGATGACATACAATGGCCGGTATGCATTAGGGATGGGGGTTAATAATCATCTGCACCAGCATATGATCAGTAAAGCCATCAAGCAGTTGGAGAGGACTGACTCACATCTAATCCAGAATGTCCAATGCTAGCTATAGCCCTCCAGACACAGGGTAATGGCGAACGGGTGGAAGTGTGATTACATCATCAATATCCAACTACAAAACCCAGGTATGCTCGCAAAGAAGAAAAAACGAAGATTGTAAGAAACTACTGCATACATATCTATTTAATTAGGGTACACAATGTCCATGCAATGACCGAGACCATGAAATCCAGTGGGAGCTGACCACCAGCACATATTTATCATCGGAGTATCCCTATGTGATATCCAAAATGGAGTTCAAACAATTTTGTAATCATGGGAGTACTATAGCTAATACCTAACACTATTCGTGGGAAAGACAATATAAAATGGCGGATGAACTTTTGATATCCTACAGGACAGTACGAATTATTCCTGTCAGACTTCATCCTCTTAGGGAATTGTAGTTGCGCATAATGCACAATGGCCCACCACCAAATGCATCCCGATTCATTCTGTCTTGCATATCAATGCAAGCGAAGTCATGCATGGAACAAATGCGCCTGCAACTTTTTTGCCAGTCAATTTTTTTGAAGCATTAGAAATCGGTGGTATGAATCTTCCAAACTTCCTGATGGCCTTTCGAGTATGACCGTACATGATGAGTTTGCGGCTCGATTTTACGATTTTAAGAAGGCATGGAAATGAGCTTGCAAAGCTGCCCCACAACATGATATAGAAAAGATGCTGCAGAGAGAGAGGGCACGTCATACGAGGAGGAGGTTTACAGTTAGTGCCTGTTCTCATCAATCATGGTGAGCAACTGATGATGGTACAGCTCTTCAAAACACAACTGGCAACGTGCGAGCGTCATCGAAGCTTGAAACCATACGCCAACCTAGTGGCCAGACTTGGACCTGCAGGTATGAGTGGCAACGAAACTGACATTGATGAGACTCCTGCACGCCCTGTCCACCCACTCCAGCAAAGGCATTGTTTTCGTCAAGTGGAACTTGGCTTCAGAGCACCCACTGTGGCTCAAATCCTCGAACAAATTGACCATCGTTACCGTGAGGACGTTGGTGTGCCATTGCGCAATGCCAGACGCAGCAATCAACCTCATGAAAGAATCTTGGAGTTTTGCAAGACAGATTGGGTCACCGAGGTACTGGTCTTGCAACCAAAAGGAGGCTATATGCTAATCGACATATACCTCGGTGCCTGGCCTACCACATAACTTCTACAACAAAGTTTGGTTGAATCATCTGACGGCAATTCGTCACGAAGCACTGAAAATGGTGGAGGATTGGTCTGTTGCCAATGCCGGAGATGACTGGTCGCCATCGTACCCCTGATTACAAAGCCATGTCATTCAATCTGATTGGGGAGTGATGGTTGTTTAAATTGAATTTTTAGTTTGATTGTGATTTTAACATGACATTTGTGGTTTGCGACACTACCTATTAATGTTCTAGTTTAGACGTGTTCTTAGATTTGGTCTTACATGAGAATCTATTCTAATTGACTCGTTTAAGTGAAAGTTCAACTTTAAAATATATTAGGAAGCTGAACGAGTGGAATTGTTTATAGATCAGAATGCTGTGACGTATGATAGCGGTCGCGATGGTCACATCAACAATGGGTACATGACTGACCTGGACTCGGAAGAGGCGAGGGGTTGAGGAGCTCAAAATGCAATCTATGGACGAAGATGTATTAGTATTTCATAGCAATCAAGACCCCATTCAATGTCGACTGGACTGAGGTGTTGAAAAGCACTGAACCACTGAATGAGGCATGCAGAATTTGGTTTAAGAGCCTCATATGTTGACAAGGCATGATGTCGATGAACTGAAGAGCTAAGACCTGGCAGGCCTGCCCAGTTACTCATTGGCTTACCATGACTTTAAAGTTGAAAAATTGAAAGGCTGGAACGGTGAAAAAATCATTCTGCATAGATTAATAGCTTACAATTTATTGTCTGCATAGCTAGAACACCAGTCCTGTCTACCTAGCGTTTCTTTGGGTTGTGTGACATCGTGACAACTACACTCAACTCCGCCAAACCTGTTCACATTCACCATGGACTTGTAAATTAACACATATAATGTATCTATTATTGCTCTGCTATGCTCAACTCTACAAGTCCAGCTTCTGACTATTTCAACTCCATTCTAACCTAGGTCAGTATCCAAAGCCCAGAGGCATTACTAACTTGAATTACAATTCAAGCCACCTACTAAATCTGAAAATCCCCATGTGGGGCATCGTAGGTATATAGTCTTATAGGGCATGAGCTGCAGCCTTGCAGGCCTCAGAACTCAACAAAAAAGTACGCATGCTGATACTCTCTTCAAAGATAAAATATACAAGCATTCCCTTTGGCTCCTAAAAGCACCGATCTAGCAATACATCTAGCAAAGATGCCCACAACCTTTCTAAGCTTTGTTTTCGTATATTGTTGTCAGTAGAATTTCCCTGGGCTCGAGCTGGAATAAAGCTAACTGGCTCTAATCATACTGCCTACCCCAGGAATTTAAATATGAACTAGAAAAATGTGTAAACACCAAAGAAAAGTGTATATACACTCACAAAGCCAGGGGGACCGATAATTCTTTTTTTCTAATTCGAAACGTACATTGAAAGCGCAGTGGACTTGGCTTCTATGTTTCTGAAGAACAAGACACAAGTGTTTTAAATCAAAGAGACATGAGGACAATCTCAAGTAAATGGAAGCAACTTGTTGGTAACGAAACATCAAAAAAAGTCTGCAGTACCCTGGAATCCCTCACATTTGTCCTCTGGTGTGAAATGTGACAATGCCCTATGTGTGCATTATAAAGCGGGAGGGAACCCTCATTGCCAACACCGTCTTGAACACTGCCGGGAGGAGTGCGCACAACAGGGATGCTAATAATATATATCAGACGAGAAACACAAACTGCTCAATGAAGGACTGCCGCGATGAAGGCAAGGATCTTCTTAGGGACGGATGTCGGCCCATCGCCTTGTATGAAATCCAATCCCACCGCTATAACTCCAATGAACAGGCACAGGTATTCGATTTTGGTGGGAATTTTAATGCGATGCAAGTTCATAGTGGGGTCAATGGTCTGAGGTGTGGTGGGACGCAAAGTCCAGTTGTGTGTGGTAAGTGAATAGTCAAGAAAAGCCTGCCAGGAGGACTCACAACAATATACAGACTCTAGGCGACAATTACTGACAACATCGTCAGTCCGAGTCAAGAGGCAGAACGTAAAACAAGAGGTTACTCACTAGAAGGTTTGAACGGCTAGTGAGTCCAATTGCGTCTAGGTGAACACAATACTTAGTCGATGATTGAAATATGCACGTGCAGTTTGTATGATCTGAACTTGAAGAGACTTCAAACCTGAGTCAATGATTGAAATATGCACGTGCAGTTGGTAAGGTCTGAATGTGAAGAGACTTCAAACATTCAGGTACGATTAGTGATCTACCAAGTTGCTAAAGCGTTGACGTTCAAGTTAGATCACTTCAGGTATGTTCTGGTACTCTTCACATCTTTAGGTATGCATCTCATACGTTCAGCGCTATTTTCTGCAGATTATCGTGCTATACCTGCATTACCTACTCTTCAGATCTCCAAAGCTTCAAGTGCACACTTCCATGTCACTTCTTCAGCTCTCCCCGTTATCCCTTCCACCTATCAACGTCAACGCCTACGCTTTTGCCCTATACTTCGTTTAAACCTGTAATTGTAAGCTTGAAAATGCTATATCTATGCAGAATTAATGTTTTGTGGTTCCCTTTCAACTTTTTCAGCGCTATGTAAAGTGAGCCGGTGAGTACCTGGGTGCCAAACAGCTCTTGAAGTCAGCTCGTCAAGGTTTCGTAACTTGTCAGCATGATAGGCTTTTCATCACTGTCTGTTCCCTTCTCCATGATTCCAGTGGCTCAATGACTTCAAATTCTTCGTCCTTGTCTCTTTCAGCACTTCAGCACTCTTCAACGCCTTGCCACTTACGCCTCCAGCATCATGTCTCCCGTTATTCATAGTGAGATAGTCACAGATCCTTCAAGTTTGCTCGATTATTAATTTAGATCACATCAGTAATGTTCTGGTACGGCTCCTCTTGCAATGGCACAAGTAACAATCCCAACAGCATCCCTCTCAGTGGCGACCGTGTTCGTGCAGCACCTCAACACCTCAAAACTTTAGGTACGCATCTCGCCAGTACATCAGTCATATCTTCAGTCTCTCACTTTGGCCTTTCAATTGTTCCATTTCACCCCTTTAGATCTTCATTCTTTCATTATTGATTTCAGCCACAATTCGTCGTCCATGGGTCCTTCAGCGGTTCAACGCTCTTCAACGCCTCATCATGACACCCCCAGCGTGCTCGCCTTTAAGTTCTGGTATGTCGAAACAAATTGCGATGTCTGGATTAACAATACTATTAGTCCAGCATGTTAGAGACACGTGCTGGATTCGATGTCGGACTGTTAGGGTGCGCCGGATTTGACGTCAGGGTCGGATTTGGTCGGAGCTCTCCTTGACCGAGGTCAGTAGTTGCAATATTCGGAAATGCGTGGAAATACTGGATGACTCGGAAGTCGGAGATCCGAAGACTGATCGACACAGGCATTGGCTTCAACTTATGGGTTGCGCCCTCTTGGATTTCTAGTGCCCTGGTATTTCAGACTGAAGACCAGAGTGTTATCGGGTTTCCGATTGGTCGGGTCTATTCGGAAGGTCAGTGCCAATGATGCATTGAGACTTATCAGAGATGAGCGGGGGCTTGGGGTATTCGGGGATGGAATGGTTAATGCAGGGAGGTAGGAGTAACGATAAATCAATATTGAGTAAAGACTAGCTTTTCTGGGAGGCAAGTGTAATCAAGGAGGGTTTGAGATGTCGGATGAAGTAGGGTCGGAATGATCAGAAGGATCGGAGCAATTGGAATAATCGGAATACCGAACAAGGTTTGAAGGCCTTATTACAGGTAGAAGTTGTGGAGCAAACGAAGTGTAGTAATAGAGGGTGGTATGAAATACGAAGTAGTGAAGCAATACGATGCGATACAATACAATACAATACGATATGATACAATATGATACAATACAATACAATACAATACAATTTACAAGCTAAAGAAGCTTGACGAAGAGAAAACATATTTAAGACATGCGGGATTCCGAAATCAGGAACGGAAGATAGGGGTGCATGATACAGAGTTCCAAAATCGGAGCGAATACGGGAATTGAGATAAGACGTATGGAGATAATATCAAGATAGAGCTGTGACTAAGAATAATAATGGGGACATGTCGGAAATAAGCGGAAAAAGGCTTATCGGAGTACGTGAAACGTTGGAATAACATGGGTTGGATCTGGGATCTAACACAGCACCTCAAAATCCAGATATGCATCCCATCCATACACATTCCTTCAGCTTTTTCCGTGTCCTTCCCCACAACTCCCATCTCAGTCCGCAGCACCGTTCCCGCTACTCATTCCTGTTCAAAGCTGCTATGTTCCGCAACCTCAGTCCGATCCCCCATTATTCCGCCAGCACGGGAATGACCACTTACTTTCAGGCAGATCATGGTAGATAAACCCCATCAGTGCTGTCACCTCAGCCGCATAAAACCTTGCGTCAGGTATAGGGTCACGATAACTTGAGCCCATCATCTAGTCCCTTTCATCCTTGAGTGGTGATGGGTGTGGGTGGGCATGGGTGTGCACATCACAGAATTACCGAATAGGGATATTTGGGTTCTCGATGGCGGGGAAGTTTAAATAGTCTCCGTCGAGGATTTTTAAGTAATTGTCGGGGGATTTTAAGTACTCTCAAAAGTAGTGTCTCCGTCAGGGAATTTTAAGTAGTTTCTGTTGGGGAATTTTAAGTGGTCTCTGGTGGGGGATTTTAAGTACTCTCAAGATAACCAAAGGCGGGGAATTTAAAATTACCAAATGGGGATATCTTGAGTTCTCTGAACAAGCGAAATTTAGCTATTCGACATTGGAAAAGTTTAAGCACTCTCAGAAAACATTAACTTCTCTCTAGGAGACACTATGTTTACCATTGATTCTCTTGAGTTTAAAACTTTCCCATTATTTAAAATTAAAAAGAAGTTTCAAAGGGTCCAGAACACAAAGATCTCCAATAGATTCACTGACTCAGAGACCAAATGGAGTATATTCAGATTTCTAGTTCTGTAAATTGGCTAACATTCAATGTTCCCTTCGAGTTTCCCGTAAGTCAGAACTTATATTTTACCTGATCTGAGAATTCTCAAAATATACCATATTCTCGGGAATGTGTTTCTGACAGTCGGAAATTTAAAGTTTTGGCCGGGTTCTCTGCCATCGAGAGCACGGTGGAGATCATTATGTCACTCTTTCGATTCTCTGGGGATTCTTGACGTTTGTGAATTCAGGTCAAATTCCCGTGATAGTGAATGTGTGTGGAGAGCAGCGTACACAAGGGGAGAGGGCTACACAGCATCGGTAAGCATGAGTCAAACATATCTACAATGTCAAAAGACTTACGATGACACTTCCATAGATGACATCAACTTGAACCTGTAGCGACGCCAAGAGAATCCTTGCACACGGCTACATACAAGAGACATAAGCACAACTTGGAACTGGGAGACAACAAATACCTCACCAACTTGAAGGTTGATGGAAGATTGAAGCAAACAGAGTCGACTCCAACGACTCGCATCCACACACATCAAAGTGAACGTAGTGTTGGAGAGAGCAAGTTGTGTCCAAGGTGGAAGGAGAGGCAGTCGGCTGTGGGTTCAAGGGATGACACAAGTCGGAGACTGTGGCGAAGACTAAGGGGCAGCAACCGTACTGACTTTGTCGATTTCTAGATTGCATGCCACGTCTTGCAGACTTGCACCAAGAGATCTTAGGTCTCGCGTCAACACCGTATTTGGAAATAACTGGTAAGTCTTACACCTTCGTTTCTTATATGAGGCTCAGCTTACCTTTGCCTTCACGATTTAGTTCATGAAACTCATCTCTCCTCCACGGAGTCACAAACCACCTGCCACCGCCACGGCACCACCATTACCTCTCCCCCATCCTGTCCCCACCGCTGCCACAACCACCACTGTTCCGTCCCATTCAAGTTTACGCCAGAGCCCTTCAAGTTTCCTGCTGCCCCATACAGTTTGTGAATAGCGGTACTATCAATGACATCTTTGCCACCTCAGCCTCCTTCTCCTTTGCGGAGAATGATGGTGAGTATTTTATTATGCTCATTCGGCATAACCTAACCACTCTCTAGTCGGTACAGTAGCGGTGCGGGTATTTCCACCTCCTCTGCAACCGGAGCCTCAAGCATGGCCGCAACCCCAAGCAGTGTCACGTAGTACATAACCACCTTATAGCGAACACTCTAGCATCACTGAATCAGACCCATTCTACACAGTAGCAGCGGGACTGGTATCCAACACTTCTTCTGCTGTCCCCCCACACCCAGCGCCACGACTCCACTTCCTGTATCCTCCAGCTCCTGTGCATCCACCACAACCCCGCACCTTCCAGCGCCAGCTCTGATGCTTTGAGCGCAGCCATGAGCGTGACCACATCGGCCACTGGCAGACCGGTGTTGCAGGTCTCGTCCCCGCGGGGCTCTTTGTTGCTGGCATTGTTGCTCTCTCTTGTTATGGGGGCTGAAAGTCGCTGCACTCATCCCTCCCTCATGGATAATCTTTGCAACGCTTTGCATGGAAACTATGGCATGATCCTTAGCCATTTGGGTTGCCTTGATAAGCTTTACCTGCTCAATGTCTTGTTGATAAAGCTATTGACTCCTGCAATGTTGCTTTCAATCCACTCCTATGTTTCAATATATGATACTATCCAGGTGATCTAATTTTATGAGAAGACATACTATTAAACAGGTTCAGGTTCGGGAGTTAGGTTTGATACATAACACATAGTAAGTCTGACTTTGCCTATATACATGCAAATGCTACGATCACACCCAAGCCTATTTAGTACCACTATGTGAGTGTCATCATTAATCCTAGTTGATACCCTGTATCACAAGTCTATAGGACATTGTTTCTTTATCCTATTGGTGTACTTTCTATCTTCATATTTTTCATTATAGGACTTGGACTTAGTGTGTTCCTATCTGTGTATGCAAGTTTGTCCAAGAGTTGTTGCTCAGAGACTTCACTGTACAAGTTCATGCCTGCTGCTGCAGTCAAAAAAATGGCATGCACACTGAGTACAAGCCTCCAAGAGTCTGCCAGTCAAAGTTTGCATGTGAGAGCATGTCATGGGGTGGCTGTGGAATGGTTCACAAGACTGAATAATACAAAGCTATGAGTTCATATTTTAAATGTTAACCATGCCATGTATAATTAAATAACCATGCAATAAACATGCAGAGAGCATGACAGAGAGTGTTAATGGAACTAAAAAAATCTTATGACCCTACAAAATCCTTGAATGGATCCTCCGATGCTATGAACCGGTTGACTGCCTAATAAGGGAATCATCTTTTTTGCCACATGGAGTAGCCGAGAGTTAACAAAAGGTTAGCCGAGAGTGAAGCCGTGGGACAACAAAGGAAACTGTGGGATGAGATTTTCTATTTGTGTGAAAACTGAGCCACCTCCTAGGAAAATGGGAAATGTTTGAAATTTTGGTGTACTACGCTACGTTGTAGGGAATCGTAATGCTAATAGATTTTGTGGGATTCTGTTAGATTCTGTGAGATGCTGATATTGTCAAGGTGATTCACATAGAGGCTTGAAAATTCTGATATATTTACCAGAATGCTGAGAGATTGGAATGAGATGCAGATGAATTCGACAAGCACAAGTGACTTGGACAAAGGAAAACCAGACAAAAGGGGGTAGCAGTACAACAGAACATCACATGTTGTGGTCTGGCCCTGAGGGATGCATGGGGCACTTGTGGCTCCCAGAAACTGTGGCAAAAGCAAAGATACCTGTAGGACAAGGAGGGCCCCAGACTAAAGGGATCCTCCATTTTGTGATCTGGCCCTGAGATGGGATTGATGGATGTGGAGCTCCCACAAGCTGTGGAGTGGAGGAACAGGAGTGTGGAACAAAGGAGCCAGGGAACCAAAAGAGAGGTGCCTTTTGATGATCGGGGGGTGAATAAAAGCGTGGGGCAGTGGCACCTCTATGAAATATAAGGTGGACAGAGGGAGACTGGGGAGAAAGGAGGCACTGGAGGAAAAGAAGTGTTGATTGTGTGACCTGGGTGGGAGATATGTGGGGGCACTTACAGCTCCCAGAGGCTGTGATGTGGGAAAAGGAACATTTTGAACAAAGGAGCCACTGGAACAAAGGAAGGGGTCATTGTGTGATTGGGACACAAGATATGCATCAGACACTCACAGCTGCAGTGTGCCCTGGCATGGAAAAAGAACATTTTGAACAAAGGAGCCACCAGAACAAAGGAAGGAACCATTTTGTGAGTGAGACATGAGATATGTGTGAGGCACCTACAGCTCTCGTGTGCACTGGGCTGCACAAAGGCACATTTTGCACAATGGAGCCACCAGAACAAGGGAAGGAACCATGTTGTGAGCCAGACACAGGATATGCGTGAGGCACCTGCAGCTCCCGTGTGCCCTGGCATGGACAAAGGAACATTGTGAACAAAGGAGCCACCAGCATGAAGGAAGGCACCATTTTGTGATCGATACACAAGATATGTGTGAGGCACCTGCAGCTCCCATGCGCACTGGGCTGCACAAAGCCAAATTGTGCACAAAGGAGCTACTGGAACAAAGGAAGGAACCATTTTGTGAGCGAGACACAATATATGTGTGAGGCAACTGCAGCTCCTGTGTGCACTGGACTGCACAAAGCCACATTGTGAAGAAAGGAGCCACCGGGACAAAGGAAGGGGCCATTTTGTGATTGAGACACAAGATATGTGTGAGGCACCGGCAGCTCCCATGTGCACTGGGCTGCACAAAGCCACATTTTGAACAAAGGAGCCACTGGAACGAAGGATGTGGCCATTTTGTGATCAAGGCACAAGGTATGTGTCAGGCACCTGCAGCTCCCGTGTGCCTTGGCATGGACAAAGAAACATTTTGAAGAAAGGAGCCACCGGAACAAAGGAAGGGCCATTTTGTGATTGAGCCACAAGATCTGCGTCAGGCATCTGCAGCTCCCGTATCCCTTGCATGGACAAAGGAACATTTTGAACAAAGGAGCCATGGGAACGAAGTAATGAACCATTTTGTGAACAAGGCACAAGATATGTGTGAGGCAACTGCAGCTCCCGTGTGCACTGGGCTGCACAAAGCCACATGTTGAACAAAGGAGCCACCGGCACAAAGGATGTGGCCATTTTGTGATCAAGGCACAAGGTATGCATCAGGCACCTGCAGCTCCCATGTGCCCTGGCATGGACACAGGAACATTTTGAACAAAGGAGCCACCGGAACAAAGGAAGGGGCCATTTTGTGATCGAGACACAAGATCTGCATGAGGCACCTGCACCTCCCATGTGTCTTGGCAAGGACAACGGACCATTGTGAACAAAGGAGCCACCGGAACAACGGACAGGGCCATTTTGTGATCGAGCCACAAGATCTGCATGAGGCACCTGCAGCTCCCGTGTGGCCTGGCACAGACAAAGGAACATTTTGCTCAAAGGAGCCACCCGCACAAATGAAGGGGCCACTTTGTGATTGAGACACAAGGTATGCGTCAGGCACCTGCAGCTCCCATGTGCCCTGGCAGGGACAGAGGAACATTTTGAACAAAGGAGCCACTGGCACAAAGGGAGGGGCCATTTTGTGATCAGGACACAAGATCTGCGTGAGGCACCTGCACCTCCTGTGTGCCCTGGCACAAATGAAGGATGTTATGAACTAGATTTCTTCTCGTCAGAGGTCGGAATCTGTTGGAATGCTGGAGTTTGGGATTTGAAGTCGAAAATCGGGATGTATGGATGTTGGCTTCAACTTATAGGTTGCGCCCTCTTGGATCCTTCGTGTCCTGGTATTTCGGAAGGTCGGGATGTCGGAAGAGTCAGACAAGATCGGAGAGTCGGATAAGACTTAGAGATGGAAGTGAGAAGTTATTGAGTCAAGGTGGATCAATAGTCAAACTGATTAATGAGTACATGGAGGAGTCGTATATAACAAATTGATACAATCCAAATCGGAAAGATACGAATACAGGAATCTGAAATGGAGCAAATATAGGATTGGGGTGGAAGTAAATATGGACATAAGACCAAAGATGTAGATCTTTGATGAAAATGACTAAATATAGATGGGATGGAGATAAGTACAAATGGGTGGGGGAAATTGGAAATATGAATCGGAATATATTGGAGGAAAGCGGAAAAGGCTGGGAGTGGATCTGGGTTTTAACAGTATCTCCTCTTTAAGGCTGAGCCCTCGAGGCCTAAGATCAGTGTGGGAGGTTTGGTTTGGTTATTAAGTGAAACCCCTAATGTGATATATAAGAGTGATGGATGGGGCTCAACTTATCAGTTCCCTGATCTCTTATCCCTACCCTCGTCTGAGCTAAAATGTCGATGCTGCCGATTATCTTGCTTGAGGACCTGATGTCCAAAGATGATTCGGAGTTGGGGACCGATTTAGAGGCACAGATTTGTGAGGTTTTGGAGGTGCAAAAAGAAGCGGCGAAGAAATTGGAGCAGAGAAGGTCGGAGCGGAAAAAGGCGAAAAGGGAGGGGAGGAAGGCCGACAAAAAATTGGAGGAGACTCGAATAACCTTATGCACTTTGCAGCCTCATGTGCCCAGCCTAGACCCTAGATTGTGTTTCCAATGTTAGGGTTTTAGAGGCAGGTAGGGCTTGTGTTAGAGCAAAGTAGGGCACACTTTCTAAAGCGTTAGCTGAATCTGCTTGAGGTGGTCCTTGAGGCTTTCTCTTAAAGGCTGTGTGTTAGGACTGTACTCCTTGGACACTTGTTCTTTGTAAGAGGTCGAGGTCTGAAGTTTCATCCGCTGTTTCAGAAGCAGTTTCGGCTTAAAAAGGTGTGTTGGGCTGGAAGTTTCTGCGAGCGACTTTTTAGGGAACCTGGAAAGTTATAGTAGCGTGGCGTCCATGGTCATTACCTCGAAAATAAGAGGCTGATGGACTGTCATACACGCGACAAGTGGGTAGAAAGGTACAAAGGTACGATCTTGGGTGTTGAGGTTGTTTTAGGGTTTGGCTTATGTCGGAGGTGGAGACGGTCAATAATAGCTTCCGCTTGGGCTTATATTTTAGCTACTTTAAGACCTGAGGTTCTATCTGTTAGCGGCTGCAACGTTCTATGTTATGAACCATACGACCTGCCCAATAGTTCCGTGGCTACTTCTTTTTGGAGTACCTAAGGGTGATACCTTAATCCGTTGTGAAGTTTCTAGCAACTTCTGAAAGTAGTGAATAGGACTGTTTGGACCAGGCTGAGAAGGAATTGAAACAAGAAAGGAAAAGACTAAAAAGACTAAAAAGCTCAAAAGGATGTAAAAATACAAGTTCAGGGATTAATGGAAAAGGTAGACAAGGTTCTTTAAAGCGAAGTGCGAAGGTGAGTGTAGGGTTAAGTTAAAAGACTGTGGTAAAGGGTATAAAGTAGGGAAAGGTAAAGGAGGTAGGAATGAAGGTTAAGGGTGAGGACCACGACTTAGTAGGAGACATGGGTACTCCAGTTTTAGACGTAGAGGAGCCTTACACAGACGTACCTTGAGTGTACTGCTCGCTACCTAAAGGCGCTAAGGGTCTAAAGGAAGTGGTCATTGAGGCGACAAGGAGGGAGTGGTTAAAGGTGCGGAAAGTACTGAAGAAGACGTTTAGGGCTACAAGGGCCAGCTGTCGTGTAGGAGGGTAGGAAACACGTAAGTAACGTACAGCGTAAGTGAGGGAGGTGATAACCGTTTGTTTTTTATAGGGCTTGGACTGTAGGGCATGTTGTTATGACAAGCACAGACTGGGTCAATTAGTGTCTAAACACTTGGGAGGATACCCGTTACCAAGATAGGTGGTGTAACGAAAAGGAAGGGGTTTTAA
>MU134894.1:13846-27753 GCA_015039355.1 Ramaria rubella | reverse complement strand
AACTCCAAAGCTCCAACATACTACTTTCACATCAAGCAGTGATAATTAACAGTTGTAGCATTGAATATTAGATACTACAAGTGTCACAACACTTTATTCTTTAGTTCCATCCTGTGTTTTTGAATGCAGCTTCAGCCTTGCCCAGCAATGCTGCAACATAGATTGTGTTTTACACAGCCATCCTTCATGCTGGTGGATCTCCAAATGTGTACCTTAGTATGTGCTCATTAGTGTTCTATGGTCATGAAAACCATGGTTTTGACATAGAATGTTGCAACTGTGGTGGCAACTTTGCCTTTAACCACCTGGAAAGGTCAGTTAACCACTATATGTAATTTTTTTTCACTGAATTCTTTGCACGTAAGTTATTATTTTGATGGTTAAAAACCTTTTATGATGTCATTGTGCTGTGTCATTGCCAGCGCTTGGAGTTAGTCATGTCACAGTCACAAAATGGTCGAAAACCTTTTGTGATGTCATTGTGCTGTATCATTGCCAGCACCTGGACTTAGTCACATCACCATCACAAAATGGTCGAAAACCTTTTGTGAAGTCATAACTTTGTGTTGTGTCCATGCAGAGCAAGTGAGGCTTGAACCTTAGGGTGGTGAAATTAATGCAAGAGCTGCAAGTGGGACTGGCTTAAACCTAATGGTGTTGAAATTAATTAAATGTCTTCAACAGGAAACATGTAATTTGCAAAGACATTTAATTTCAGTGGATGGTGTTATACAATGTCTTAGACATAGATTGATGTCATCTATAAGAATAGCAGCTGTGGGGAGTTGGTATTGAAAGGCATCTCACGTATTTAACAGGTATGCACACATATGAAAGTTTAGATAACATGCACTTCCCAAGCTACCAGGGGTCAAAAGAAGATCTTATTGAATCAGGTTTTGTTATACCTCTCAACAACAGAGATATAGTCAGAATAAGCAGGGAGAGGTGAAAAGACCATTCCCTCTTGTTTTGGAGCTTGATCCGTTCTCTTGCCTATGGTGTAAAGTGGGTAGCCTTGTAACTGCAAATAAACATCTTTCACTGACTCTGCCCCTGTATAACTACAAATCACACTTTTGTGACAGTGCTGGCTGCTGGAAGGTTCACACAAACTACATCTGCTACATGAGCTAAGCTGTGGCTGATGAGATATATGTGTGAGAATGCTTTAAGACAACCCTCCCCCCTCCCTGTGAGCCTGAAAAATGAGTGTGGGTCCTAGCTGTGAAAGCTATCATTTGACCTGGGCAAGTAAGGATTTTAGACCTACCACCATGCGTGCTTGGGAAAACAACTCTTGTAATCTGCTTTGAACCATCAGCATAGAGTGGGAGAGGGATGAGTGTCCTAGGCAGTGACTCCACACACACACAGACCGCTGCAGCCTCTCCTCAGGTGTCTGACACTAGGTCTGCACCAGAGCAACACAGCATTTTAGGCAGTGACTCCACACACAGAAGCACCTAGTTGCACTGACACAGCCCAACCTTTAGACACAGAGACAGTCAATCATAACATCCCCCAACCCCATTGGAAGGGAGGAATAGGATACCAGTAGTTGCTTTAGGGAGAGACAGTTGTCTTAGGGAGCGACTCCGCACACACAGAGACAACTGTAGCCCTCCTTTTGCCAGACATCTGACACAGCACTTGCATCAAACTCCTGGAATACTTTAGGCAGCGACTCCGCACACACAGGCATTCAGGTGTTTGATGCAAGTCCTGCCTCAGACCCTACCATGGTAGTACCAGGTGATCACCCACCTCCTCCATTCCTTCTGAGCTGCATTGTAGTCTACTTTAAAACATTAAAATAGAGTGGAAGAGGGCTGAGTGTCCTAGGCAGTGACTCCACACACACAGAGACAGCCGCAGCCCCTCTCCTCAGGTGTCTGAAGCTAGGTCTGCACCAGAGCAATGCAATGCTTTAGGCAGCGACTCTGCACACACAGAAGCATTTAGTTGTTCTGATGCAAGTCCTGCCTTCAGACCCCACCAGATGATCAGTCAACTCATCCATTCGTTCCCGGCTCTGTTGGAATGGAGGAATAGGATACCAGTGGTTGCTTTGGGGAGAGACAGTTGTCTTAGGCAGCGACTCCACACACACAGAGACAACTGTAGCCCTCCTTTTGCCAGACATCTGACACAGCACTTGCATCAAACCCCTGGAGTACTTTAGGCAGCGACTCCACACACACAGAAGCATTCAGGTCTTTGATGCAAGTCCTGCCTCAGACCCCACCACATGATCACCCAACTCATCCATTCCTTCACGGCTGTGGATGAAATCAACTGTCCATCTTCATGGTTTCAACACACCCCATCGTCTTCTTGCCCTACCATTCAAATAATAAAGTTATGGTCACCTAAGTGGTGTTTGTTACATCACAGTCACCAAGAGGTTGAAAAACTTTTGTGACCTAACTTGGCGTCTCACTCACGACATGGTACAGCTGTGTGAGGGTGACTGTTAGGGATCCCTATAATGTACTTATAGTCTGAAGATCTCGTTTATAGGGTTCCAAGGGTTTCTAATCAGTGGTTCTCTTTATTTTTCTATTTCTTGTCACTGCTGCTGAGTTCACTATTAATGATCCACAAGAGTCCACAACTTGGGTCGCTGACCTAATACTTGCCAAATCAGTAACTCAGCTTCAACTCAGCTACTGACGGATAATTACCATTATTGTAACTCAGCAGCTGAGGTAAGCCAACTCATTGGTCAGCAGGATCCTTAATTAGCTCCACAGCAGGTGACTTCTTATTTATCATCCAATATTAATTAGCTAGAGACATTATGACATCACTACAACCCCAAATCTGAGCCTGAATGCTATGATATCATTTCAGCATCATAGTTATTCATGAGTCAGTAATTTGGTGACCTCATAGTCATCTCTAGCCAATAGTTAGCTTCATATTTTTAGTGTAGAGGCTTCTGGAAGGCTCTAACCATATATGGCAGCTGCCAGAACCTTCCAGCAGCTTCCATTCTATTGTTAGACCTTCCTAAAGCATCTAGGGTGTCTCAGATGTAAAGCTATAAGTATAGCTCTAGGTAGCCTTGCAAAAAGGAATCACACACACATTTCACACCCCCACTTCTGCCTGAAGCCTGAGTCTTCTATCAGATCAGTTCAAGCCTGAAGAACTTGACCTAGCTGAAAAACTCTGCAGGAGCCTCTTTCAGTCAGCCTTTCACTTTGTAGGAGTGAAGCACAATCTCTTCAGCTTTTCGCTGCTTTAGTTGGAGCTCTGTAGTTTGTAGGACCAGAGTTAAAGACTAATAGCTTGTGTAAGCAAACCACCACTTTCCATCTAATTGACACTTTGTTGCTTGTAGGGCCAAATATCAATTGCTGGCTTGTGTTGGCTATCATCACTTCTATTTAATTGAAGCTTTGTTGCTTGTAGGGTCAAAGTTAAATTAATAGCTTGTGTTGGTAACAACCACCACTATGATTCGATTAGCCTAATCAAATAACTAGTGTTGGGGGTGTAGTACACTTTCTATCTAAACAAGCTCTGTTGCTTGTAGGGCCTTAGCTTGATTACTAGCTTGTGTCAGCACAAAGCTACCACACTCTATCTTATCTGGGCACTGTTGCTTGTAGGGCCTTTGCCTGGCTAACTAATTTGTGTTAGTGTTGACTTTATCAACTCTCAAGTTAGTTTTAACTTGCTGTTGTTGGTTTTGTCCTTTCACTCCTTGATCCTTGGCTATCCTTTTAGTCCTTCAATTGAACAGCCATTCAATTGTTGTGACCTTGAGCCTAGTCATCCAAGTCTGCTTTCCCCATATTGCATATAAAAAACAAAGCATTGGAACCCTGTACGCTCTCCCTCATAGTTTCAAGTATTATCTTAACCAGACTAGTAGCCTTGCTACAATGCATTGTTACTGCAAAGTAATAGTGTTATTTAAACACTGGAGTAGAATCTCTTAATTGGGTTCTCCGTTAAAATAGTCTTTGGTTGATATCCCCTTGAACACTATTAGTGGCTAGACTAAACTTGATTGTGTACCTTACACCAACGTTTAGTTCTGAGTTCACAGTTTCCAAAACAGTGACGTGGTTGAGGCAGTTGCATGGATAGAAGGGTGCATTCACACCACTGGGACATGAGTACAGCGGCAGGTGATGTCCTGCTGGGGAGCCTTGGGCCTGCCACTGGTGGTGGTGCATGTCTCCCAACTAGGTATGGTGGAGATGGGCATGGGCTCATTGCTGTCCCTGACCGTGTGTGCCATTTGGTGTGGTGTGGTTCGCCGTCTTGAGTGCGCTTTTGGTGTTCTGTTGGGCAGGTCTTTGTGGCCCTGGGGGCACTTGTCAGCATGTGTGACAGTGGCTGGAGGTAGGGTTGTTGCTGCATTGTGTGCATGTATTGTTGTGACGCCTTCATGATTGCTGTGTGTTGGTGGCGTGGTCATGCATGTTGTGCTCGCTGTTGGTGATGATGTGCATGAGCCATTGATACACGGCCTTCCATGACATCACAAAAGGTTTTCGACCTTTTTGTGACTTGTGACTTGTCACAAAAAGGTCGACAAACCTGAACCCCAAAGACCTGCTCATGGAGATTTCCCCATTTTATCAGCATGGAATCCACACGGATGCTCACCACAGTAGTCAAACTGACCAACTCACCAGATGGCAGGTATCTCTGATGGAAAAGGAAGTTGGATTGCTCCCTTTCGAGAATAGGTACCAATCAGATCGTCCTATACGCACGAGTGGTGAGCTGGGCATGATACTGTAAGGGATTAAGAGGGTTACCTTGGAAAACATCTTGTTATAAGTGCAACAATGAGTGGTATTTTCCAGTCACGCAACAATAATAAAGACTCCAAAGGTTGGAGCTCCAGTCCATGCTGATAGAAGTTAAAAGTGAGGACAATTGAAGACACATAGTCAATGTGAGCTTACCATGATATCTACTACAAGGATAGCAATATTACACAAAGAACTACCCTGTGATTGTAGATTAGTAAACACTCGTGTCCTAGGGTCTCAATGATCAGTAAACCATAATCAAACGCTCTGTCCTAGAACAGACGTGTAAGTCACATGGAAGACACGTGTAGTTGAGTAACGTAGGGTGTTCATCGCTGCGGTTTTGGTCTTGATCGCATCCACAGGGAAATAGGTGGCACCAATCTGTTGTGTGATACCTCTGATCTCACCCTCCTGTACATTGGTTTGTCAAATCTATCTGCAAAGATCAGGTGCTGTTGAGAGCGATCTGCGTGAGGGATCTTACTTTTATCCAAGGTTGAGGCAGTTGGGGGGGTCGAAGGGCACGTTCGTGCCTCTGGGACCTGGGTACGATGGCAGATGGGGAGCGTTGGGCCTGCCACTGGTGCTGGTCCGTATGGTGGAGATGGGAATGGGTTCATTGCCATTCCCCACCATGTGTATGGCATCGTCGCTGGGGCCGTTTGGTGTGGTGTGGTCACCGCCTTGAGTGCGCGTTTGGCGTCATATTGGGCATATTTTCGTGGGGAGGGTTGATGCCGCATCGTGTTTGTGTGGTTGTGACGCCTTTGTTGTCGATGGGTGTTGGTTGTGGTTATGCGTGCCATGCTCGCTGTAGTGCACAAGATGGGGCTGTGGATGCACACTGCACAGCCTTGTGACCAAGTCACAAAAAAGTCGAAAACTTTTTATGACATCATAGGAGGCTCAGGCTGTCACCACTCCCGGACGCATTGCTATTTGTGGAGGCAGGACACGGCAAGTTGCCTGCCTGGTCGCCACTGAATTTGCTGCTCGCCACAGTTCCCTGGAAATAAACCATTGATAAGCCACTTAAAATCATAAGGTCATACCTGGCAGTGGAAGAAGCCATTGAGCTCTGATTTCTGCGGCATGGGGCCGTTTGGCAAACCTGGAGGCTGTCGCCGAGGTGCATTGCGGGGCTACTGACTGAAGATCTGAGCTAGCAAGATCATGGGTCATTGTTGAACGTCTTGGCAAGTGAGACCATCTGGTCGGTGGCATTCTGTTGATCTCAATTGACACCAGCAGCAAGGAGCGTCTGGAATTCCAATTGGGAGATAGTGTTGCACTTGTCTGCCCCACCAGTCTTTGGCTGCAGCACAAATGAAGTCAGTTGGATACACCATTTAAATGGACGAAACATATGCAAGCTGCGACCCAGGCAGTGGTTGAGTCCACGATGGTCTGTGTGATACGCTTCTGCAACATCGGCACAGCATTGCGGCTACAAGGAGTCCAGTAGAAACGAGGTAAGAGAAGGCAACCATGTTAATGGTGACAAGGGTTTTGAGTCTAGTGTTAGGGCCTTGAGTGTAGCATTGGTGTCTTGAGTGCGACTATTGAAGGGAAAGATTGAGGAGCTTTGGGCTCGTGGGTTCAACATAATGGAGATTAGCACAAAAGCTAGTTGGAATATGATATACACTCACCTCGTGCGAACTTGGCTGTCAGTTCAAGGGTACGATGCTATGGTGATTGATCTCCTTAGTATCGAGGATGATCGCACATTCTGTCGTCCATCTATGAGATGCCTCTCCACAATATCTCCAATCTAAGGCACTAGTAGTAAGATCAAAAGACATGGAGCAACAGAGAGTCTGTATGTAGAATTAAATAACTTCTTGAATCCACTCCAGCATAACATGGATGTCCCCAGAGGGTTTGTAAGCACCAGATTTAGATTTAGGTGCTCGGAGGCATTCACTAGCCTCCAGTTCACTGGGCGAATTATCACATTGATCCATATCAGAGAGTCAAGGTTTGAGACTTGTTCCATGAAATTCAGACCACTCCGCTACGGTATTATTTCGTGAATAGCTGCCATGAGCCTTCATGCTAGAATTGTCGCTGCTTTGCATGTGAGTCTGGAAGTTGAGTGGTTTGATTAGTTTACAAGTGGTGGTGTAGATGATGGAATCAACAGCTCCTGCAAAAGCATGGCCATATCATGATGAATTACAGATGTGCAGGTCCAAAACTAGTGCGTACCGAGGGAAAAAAGGAAGAACATGCTAAAAATCCAGACGGGTTCAGGAACATTTTCCTCTTTCAACCCTATTAGATGGGTGATAGCAATAGGGAAGATGCATCTGAAATATGCCATTGTCTGAGTGTGAACTTTGGAAACAAAAGAATAATAAAAATTTAATACTCACTGATTGGATACCAAGTTAACCAGAATAAAGTCGCCTGTGCTTGGGTGTACATACCACAGCCTTCATTTTGCAATTATTATTTGCTCACAGGTGCATGTGAGCCATATTGTGTGAAGTGAATTTCCTTCCGTGTAACACAAGGAAAACTAGTCCATAAAATATGAAGATTATGAATGCCGCAAGGAAGAGCTTTGGGAGGCAAATTAGAAATTCAGTGGAAGTTCAGATAATATGGAAGCAATAGTAGAATTGACGCACAGGAACATAGTGAATGATAAGTCGCGCAATGGCATATTGGGATGGAAGTAAAACACCTAATATTTGTTGTTACCTGAGTACATACACTCCATTGTCATTCATGCATCATGCTCACCACATACTGGCAATAGAAACTGCATGCGTGCCATCTTACATATGTACACAACTCAAAGGATGTCAACACTTACAGAAAAGACCTTTGCTTGCCACTGGAAGTGTTCTAGGTCCTATCACAGCTACACGTACACTATTAGTGATAAATTAGAGCTAGATGAAAGCTGTAGCTAGTAACTTAGTTATGACAAAGAGCCAACCAATGACTCAGACAACAGTAGTTATTTAAGACCACCCATCATGATCAATGGTTCCCTACGGCTAGTCCACTGAAAGTATACTAGGCAGCAATAATGCAGCTCCTGCTATGTCATTACAAATGAGAATGGAATGAGGCAGGAGACACATTTTCGTACCAAACAGTTGAGCCTAAGTCACCCATTACCAGAGACTCGCTCTGGAACTGCAACCTACAGGTAAATAAGTCAGCTGTGAACAGAAAAAAAGAAATAAATACTTTGGATGCTGACTTTGTTAATACGCAGGTCTGGAGATACTTATGACAGTAAGACCTGAGAAATTGACACAAGTTCCCAGACAGGTTAACTGTACGTAAAGCGACCCGTCTTGGCTTCAGTTGGCGCTGAGCGCCGCTGACAGACTTATGGCCCTGAAAGTGTGTTCATTTGATGTGTAAAGTAATCAAATTAAATTAAGTTGCCAGGAATTTCACCATTGAACATATCTGTGGAGACTTGCAAGAACTCTCATTGTTCCTATAGTTATCTAATGAACAAAAGTTGTACCATGAGCTGCAATGTAGAAACACCTTTTGCAAGGCTGCCCTGCTTAATGAGGGCATTTGTAAATAAGAATTCTGTACCTAAGTTTGATGGTGAGATTATCTTCATTACTTGCACCATCTTGTTGTACAGACAGTTTAACACAGACAGGTGGGATGGAGATATTTTGCCATATATTCTTGTGGTCTGCCATGGTAAGATTTTGAGCCAGAGTTCGCAATCATAAATCTTGTCACTACCTCACATGCAAGATATAGTGGGAATTCACCTCAGCAGAAATCCATCTAATAAATCCAAAACTTTCAATAGATTCAAATCTTCACTGGCTGCTCGCCAAAGAGAGCTCTTTCTGCCATTGTATAGCATTCCCAAAACTTGCTTTCCATTTTTCCATTTCATCCACACCTTTTTTTGCTCTAAATTTGTCATGAACAATTTTCAGAGTACCTTGTTTTTTGACAATACCAGTAGTTGCTCCACAATATGGACAGAATACAACTTTGCAGGTGGTGGCATTTACAGCTTGCAAAGGTGCTATCGGGCAAAGTTCTCAATATTTGGGTGACAAAATTACTTCAGATAGGTACATCAGTTGGATTCTCACAGCATGACATGGGCACAGGTCTATGTGTAATTATGAAAACAAAGGTACAGCAGTAATAGTATTCAACCTTCATCTTGCATATAGGCTAGAGGATTGAGATGACAGGCTGGAAGTAAGCAACACATGGAACACTAGTAGAATCAATGGTGTATAGGCATTATGGCTCAACTCCTACCACCTCAGACTCCAAACACCTCAGACAACATCAGACCACATCAAATCTCAACCAATCATCTGATCCAGTACACCATCTTCATCTAAGAGCCAATCTCCAGGGATCTCATTAAACCATGATGTGTGACTGGAAACTCTGAGCTTATGACATCATCCATGGCGGAATTGTACCTGGTGCCAGGCAAGCAAGCTGTGGCCCACTTGTCGCTGCCAGTCCAGTACTCGAATCTAAAGTCTACAAACTGCAGGAACTCAGCACACACATCCAGCAGTACTCACAGCTCCTTAAACCCTTCTATCGGAACTCAGAATCCTTGACACCCTCTTTGAACCACAACACTCATTTCACTTGTACAACGGTCAGCTAGTCAATACACCTCCACCTGGCCACATTTGGCTGTTATCCTCATCAAAACTTCATATTGACAATCCTAGCTGGTTTCCCAATCAAGCATGTCTCTGGACTTCAATTCCTGTCAACAATCCACTGCTAATTGACTCCCTTATTGACCATCCCATCCTATATCCCCTTGAATACAACTTCTTAACTCCAACAGAGCTCAATACACCTGTCAGCTCCCATTCACAAAGCTCATCTATTGTCATGTCTCAATCAATTCGCTCCAAATTTGACTTCCCTCCCCCTCGCTCTCGGAATGCACCCAAGAGATTTTCCAGCCAATATGATGAAGTTGCCACTTTGCTCAAAACTTTTGCAGAGCTTTGATGCATATGGTTTAACAAATGAAGACCACTTTGAACGACTTCCTCTCTATGTCAAACAATTGGTTCGACAAGTCATCGAAGGCTTAACTGAATTCCATCAGAAGAACTGGACCGCATTTGATGCCAAGCTTAGAGTTCTATATGATCATGACCGGACATCAAAACACTTCAAAGAGAAAGATCTAGAGAACTTCACGACCAAATATCGTCACAGGGTCCTTTGAAATCTGTATGACTTCCACCACTATCAAAGGAAGTTCACTCGCATTGCAGGCTGGCTACTCAACTGCTCCTAGATCAGTGACAGTGCCTATGAAAGATACTTCTGGCATGGTATTCCAAAATCCATTTGGGAGAAACTTGAAGACAGAATGCACCAGGAAAATACTGCACTCGACAGATCAGTTCCCTTGAAAATCGACATTGTAGTCAAAGCTGCTGAACACATCTTTGACCTTGGTAAATTCTATGATGATGAATCTGACTCTGATGGTCTTGTTTCAGAAGCAGATGATTCAGACAAAGAAGAGAGTGGCTCATCCAACAATGACGACAGTGATTCTGATGATGACAAGAACAAAAAGAAGAAGGCAACCTCCAAGTCCAAGAAAGCTTCCCCAGCCCCTTCCCCTCCTACTTTGACTTCTACTCCATCATCTTCAACTTCCAAACCCAATGGCTCATCCCAGAATGAAACTGACGAAGTTGCAGATCTCATGGACAAGCTTGCTCGCATGAACATCAGCGACCCCAACTACTACTCTCTTTGAATTCACAAAAGCACCCATTATGGTCAATTTTCTTTCGAAGCCCTCCCAACGCTCAAGTGAAGCTCGCCCTCGCACCAATACATCCTCCTCAAGTCAACCCCAACAGGCTAATCCTAGCTCGTTTGAATGCTATTTCTGTGGAGAAAAAGGACATGGAACTCAACGATGCCATCAAGCTGACACAATGATTGCGGCTAACACAATAGCTCGAAATGATTCAGGTCGTATCACATGGCCAGATGGTTCAGACATCATTCATAATGGCTCAGAAACCATTTTATCTGCCATAAATCAAGAACTAGCCTTCCAACTCAGGAAAAATTTGGATTGTCCTGCAACCACCAATCTAATCATGGCTCCTCCAGAAATATATGCAGCTGACTCAGACTATTCAGAGAGCGACAGTGGCAAGGGTTATGCACAGTATACCAATCCTGTCTCATGACCACGTGACGAAAGAAAAAGCGATAGGAAGAAGACAAGATTCGATGGAGTTTATCCTCCTCCTCGCCCTAAGCTTGCTCCCAAAGCTCAAGACACGTCATCTACTCCGGCAGTCCCCTCTCAGGCAACTATATCCCCTCTTCCTGATGCCTCCCAGGGTCCTACTCCATCAGCATCGGCAGACAAAGAGAACATTATTTCTAAGCTTACTCCTTATGACATTCCTCCCCTCCCTTTTGATCCCGATGACGATGATCACATCATGGAAGATGTCTCCCAGCCTACACATCCTGCAACTTATTCTCGTTTTGAACCTCCCAGGGATGCTAAGCCATCGAGATCATCAATGAAGCCTTCGACAGCTCCCAAGACCTCCAAGGCACCAACTCCAGTCACTACTCCTTCATCTCCTTCGACGAAACTTCAGTCACAACTCCAGTGCAATCTCAATGTTGACACCTTTGTTGACGAAATTTTGGACTCACCTATCACTGGCAAACTTGGAGAAGTACTTGGTTCATCACCTTTTACATCAAAGAAGATTTTGGATTATCTGCGGCTCACTCGTCCTACACTTTACACTCAGGACAGCAATATCGACATCGACACTGCTATGGTCAACAATATGGGCATGAATCCTCCAATGTGCTATCGTCCTCATGAAGCTAGACTCATCTTTATTTGCATGAGCTTTGATACAGGACACTCGGTCAATACTCTCATTGATTCTGGCTCAGAACTCGACATTGTATCACGTGAAGTCACCAACCAGACACAGATACCTATGGATCTTTCAGCCACTTCATTTATGCATGACGCTGGACAGCACACTACTCCCCTTGAAGGACGTATTCACAATGTCAATCTCAGCACAGGAAATCTTGTTCCTACAACAGATCTTTGGGTCAGTGGCAGAGTCGAATTCTCTCTTCTTCTAGGACAACCTTGGCAACGTCGAAACCATATTAGCATCAAAGAAAGAAAAGAAGGAACTTATCTCTGTCATTGAGACAATACTGACAGAAATATTTGGGAACTTTGTGCTATTCCTGCTAAACATAATTCAGAAGACAACAATCATGATGACAGGTCTTTTTTTGGAAATCCTCACAATCACCATCCACATCTACATTTGGATCAAGAAGAATACATCCTTCAGTCTGAGATGACTTTAAACTACCATGTACCCCTTCTCCAATCTCAAATTCTCCCTCCTCGTCTTTCTCTTCAAGTCCTATATATGCTGGTTCAAGTCTCATGATTCAGAATATCTCCTCTCCTCAAGAAAATCAAGAAAATCCAAAAACAAGTTCTACTTTCGCCAACAGAAAATACAAGCCTGTACATCGAATAATTCGCCCGGTTCCAGCTGTTTTCCCTGAAGATGCTCATGTAACTCGAAGATTTCCCAATGATCCCCTTCTCAACCTCCCTGTACTATCACCAACTCCTCCCGACTTCATTCCCACTCCAAAACTCACTCATGAACACCTCAAGATCCTCAATATCAATCCTGATGGTTTCTTATGGCCTGAAGAAGAAAAGCTTATGATGATGGTATTCACAAATAATCAAAGAGTCTTAGCATATGGCAATTTGGAAAGAGGAACACTTCACTCGGATTACTTCTCTGACTACATCATGCCTGTTATCAATGAAATGGCTAACTGACTTCCCAATCCCCATAATGAAGTTCTGAAGCCATACTGGGTTACCAAAATCAATTTGGGCCTGAACATAAGTGTCAGCACCTTTAATCCAATCTGTGAGCATGGGGATTGAGCTGTGGCTAAATTCTGAACCAATCATCAGGCTGATAAGTTCATTTTTATTTTAACCAAACAGTTTAGAGCAAGGTAAGTACCTCATCTTTGTGAGCATAGGCACATCAGCGGACCACAACAACTTACACTCCATTGTATCACCAATTTCAGCGGCCAATGCATCTGCACAGTCATGGACCATTGATTCCATCATCTGACATTGTGAGAAGTGTTTGTCATGGAGTGCTGATTAGGGAAAGACAAGAGACTCACTGAGAGCACGTCAAACTTGCAGTCATGTGTTGTGATGACTAATCAGGTTTTGTGGGAGAGCACTGCAAAAGTGTTGGGTATATAGTATTCCATCAGCGGATGCAATGCTCTCCAAGCTATTTCAGGATCCTTCGGCATTTTCCAGATCCAGTGGAAGGGAGCTGAAGAAATGGAGGTATCAGTCGATTATTACGGTGCCACCAGTCACCTCACAACAAAGTCGGCTAATCCCATGGCAAGGAAACTTTGACTTGAATCTCCTCTGCCAAAAATAATCATAATGTCTTGAAACACCGTAGATACACTCGAAAAGACATGCTTAAGAAGTAAACCAACCCCCTCAGCCGCCTAGAGCTGTTTTGAAAACCTTGCCCTCCCAATTTGACCCCTCCTACTGAAAATAGCTGAGAAAAATAAAAAATGAAAATACCAAAAATTAGCAGAGCCTTTAAACTGTCTTTTACATGTATTTAGATACTCATTTATTGCTTCCTAACCTCTTAAAGCACATAGTAGATGCTAGTGCAAGAGATCTCACCTTAACTTCAAAAAAGTCTGTCACCTTTCTGTTTTCTTTCGCAATATCCTCTTCTTTTTGCTGTTGACTTTGATGAACTGTCATAATACTTGGGCCATGAGCCATTTATGTAACAAGCTTCAGCCATGGGAATTCAAGGAGCAACAGGTTTTGCCAGCAGTTGCTTTGAAGGAAGAGATTTCTAAAAAAAAAATCAACAAGAGCTTCAGTAAACTACAATTGCAGGGGCTTACTTCCCATGTTTTTGGGGTGAAAACAGATAGAGGTGGGGGCATTTCCAGGCTGCATCCTCTCCTATTTCCTCAAACTCAGTATCACTATCCACCTGTTCCTGGACA
>MU134894.1:1650-12520 GCA_015039355.1 Ramaria rubella | reverse complement strand
ACTTCTGCTTCTACTCCTGCATCGTCACTGCTACTACTACTGCATTATACTGCATTCGTTTCTGCTCTATGTTGTCGCTCACAGTGCACTAACTGTTTCGACCGGAACTGCATCTGCATCTTCATCATCTGCATCATCATCTGAATCTGAATCTACTCACTTAGGTTGACTTTCTCCACTTAACCCCATGTGATTCCGCTTTGTCCGGAATATATGTACTCGTCTTGTTGTTTGCTACGTTCATACGGTATGTTGCTACAACAGCTGTCGTCTGTCCTCTTTACTGATTGCCGCTCTCCGTCTTTTGGTTTTATCCTTCCACCAAACATTACTTTACATTTTTACTCAGTCCACCAGCTTCTTTACTTACCTTTACACCGTCACTTAACCTTTATCTTCGGTCTTTATCTTATCTTCACTCAGTGTCTGTTATCTGGTACACCTTGTTAACCTTTATCTTCATGTCGGTTCTTCGTTCACTCAGTACACTCCTTTTACTCAGTATCGGCAGGTTATCCTAAGGTCAACTAACAGTTTATAGAGGCTCTTACTCATTCTCTCAATGAACTGAACTTCTGCTAAGTCTTTGTACACTTGGTTAGTGCTGTGGACCTATGCTTAGAGGAGGTCTTTCTCTTACTTCTACTCAGAACGAACTACTTCAGGAATCCGTGTATTGGCATCGTTTAGAGACAAGGACCAGGTACGAGAAACTACACGGTCAATAAGGACTCCTGCTATGCTACGGTTGGTAGGTGACCAAACTTCAAACCCAGTTTTGGCTACTGCATCTTCCCTCGTACCTTCCAAACTAGTTTATGGGTATACGTTAGCACTTGTGCTATTCCTCCTATACTCCCCTTATGAGTCTTACCTGGAAGTCCTCTAAACTATATCTCTGCTATCATGACTGTTACACACTGTACATCTCCTCCTAACCTATTTACTTGTAGTTCCCCTCTTAGAGCTGATCCTTCAAGCTACACACCAGGTTGTACACAGACCGAACCGTCAGTAGACCTTGTTTAGTACCCTACACCACCGCCGTGACGACCTACCGTATAGTTGTGACCCCCGTACTCGTCTAAAAATCACATCTTTTACACTATTTTTACGAAAACGGAATTTCTAATAAGTAAGTGACAAGACCAACTTTTTATCGGGTTTTTACGACGTAAAAATAGTTTAAAATCTCTTTTAGATCATGTATAAAGTGTAAAGACCCGTACCCTTTACCTACCTTTTACACTCTTTATTACTTAAATAAGTAACTAAAGTACGGTGTTTTTACATTCCTTTTAGAACCAAAAGTAACTGTAAAAGTGGTCTTTTCTTGGTTTAAATAAGTTCTAAAGTATTATCTTTTTTCCACTCTTTTCATCATTTTATATACTCTAAAAGTACGTTAAAAAGTTTTGATAATCGGTTACTTATTAGGTTGTAAAAAGAAATCAAAACCGTTCCTTTTTGGACTACCTATTTACAAATAGGTTACCTATTAGTAAGTGGGTATCCGTTATATATTGTTCAAAAGACTTGGTTTTTTCCATTACTTTTTCAGTCACCTATTCTCAAATAGGGTACCTATTAGTAAGAAGGTATCCGTCTTGTAAATGGGGTATACCCTCTTACTAATAGGTATCCTATTTGAGAATAGGTGACTGAAAAAGTAACGGAAAAACCAAGTCTTTTGAACAATATATAACGGATACCCACTTACTAATAGGTAACCTATTTGTAAATAGGTAGTCCAAAAAGGAACGGTTTTGATTTCTTGTTACAACCTAATAAGTAACCGATTATCAAAACTTTTTAACGTACTTTTAGAGTATATAAAATGATTAAAAGAGTGGAAAAAAGATAATACTTTAGAACTTATTTAAACCAAGAAAAAGACCACTTTTACAGTTACTTTTGGTTCTAAAAGGAATGTAAAAACACCGTACTTTAGTTACTTATTTAAGTAATAAAGAGTGTAAAAGGTAGGTAAAGGGTACGGGTCTTTACACTTTATACATGATCTAAAAGAGATTTTAAACTATTTTTACGTCGTAAAAACCCGATAAAAAGTTGGTCTTGTCACTTACTTATTAGACATTCCGTTTTCGTAAAAATAGTGTAAAAAATGTGGTTGTTAGACGAGTACGGGTGTCACGCTTTTATCTTAACTACTTCTACCTTACTCACACCTCTACTACACAGACCACCTGACCTCCATCGTGTCGTCTACTACCAGACCACTTTCGACTACTTCTATCCGCGTACACGTCACTCGTAAAAAACATCACATCATCCACGACAACTCATAATACGAACAGTAGGTGGGTAGAGACTTTTAAACTGACAGGGGTCAGTTGATAGTAGCAGTCTTCTTAGCAGATTTAGTAGGTTTCCTTCGAATAGTCCTCGTTCCCCCTACGGTAGAGAACTCTTCATCCCTTCATCTGCTTTCCGGTGCTACGGAGAAAAAAACTTTGTCAAGGTAACTCAAGGAAGTTATGTATTCTAGGTGGTCATCAAGAAACTTGTTGAAGTTTACCAGGATCTATAGAACCAAAGCAGAAGGACAGATCAAGTAAAAGCTGAGAACTTAAAGATTGGTTTTGATCTAGAGGACCAAACATAAGTGACGCGGTATCTGCAGTGGTTATGAAGAAAAGTTTAAGCCGAAACAAAAACTCAGCTCTAACTATCTCACACAGACGACGAAAACAGCTACAATAGACTCACAAATCTCTCTCAACAGTTTATGTCTCTCACGTTCCTCAAGAAGTCATCACTCTAAACCGAACTTTGGCCTTTGTTCTATACAACGAAGTTCCTCCAGCTCCCCTTCCTACCCTAGTTGTGGTATCTCTTCTATCATCTCTCTCTTAGGACAGTGAGAAGATTGACACTGTGTTAGACGTTTCTTACGTACTACTTGTACTAGACCGGTAAAGCTATAAAAAGGAAGCGTTCGAAACTACTCACGAAGAGCTTAACATTTCACAGGAGAAAGATGTTGAGACAAACGAACTCTTAATATTCCGCTTTACACTTAGACTCCTTACGGTATAGGAGCTTCTTCAAGTACTTTCTACCTTTGTTGCTGCTGATAGCAAAGTGCACTGAGCCGAACACCAGTGTAAGTAGCCATGCAACGACGACACCACTACCCACTGTCTTTTGGATTCATTTCCGAAAGTAAACCAACACCGTGCGCAAACCTTAGCAAAGCAGGGGAGGTAAGCAACTCTCCACTTCCCAGGCTAGGCGAGTGAATCACTATGTGTAACCTCGTACCTCACCTCACCCAGTGGTCAGTCAATCGTTATGACTCGGCATGATGGCACAGGGCATGATCTTATCAATGACGGACTGGACGCCTATCTGCTATGGCCCCCCAGGCTCTCTTGATTGTCACTCACTATGGAATATCTAAGGTAAATTCAAATAATTGTACCGCTATCTATTTTAACTAACGAATATTTCAACATTCCTGCATGTGTGCACATCCGATCCCACCAAACGAAATGTTCTGCTGTTTGTCAGGTTGCAGAGCAATGGAAGCATAGGATGACTGTCCCATTAACCGCTCATAATAGTCTGCAACATGAGTGGCTGGCACCATTATAGGTGGCTGGTATGGTACAGGTCCAACAACACTCGGTAGCTGGTACCAGTCTCCCCCTTGAGGTACAACCGGGTGGGTGGATGGTAGAGGGATGAGCGAGTGTGAGGGTGTGGGGTGGGGTGAGATTGGAGTTTGGGAGCTATAGTAGGGATGTGGCAATGTCGAGGCAAGGGGGCCATGTGAATGTACACTAGAGAGCGCGGTAATATTTCAATTTCTATAATCTAGCATTTGATGGTCAAATATTTCTGCTGGTTCTGTGAGGTCTGGAGTAGACACTGTGCCAGAACTTTGATTTTGGAGCCCCTTGAAGGTCGTGTGAAGCTCTTGCAGTTGTGCATCAGTTTTGCGTTATTTTTTGGAGATCTGATCAACATCCGAACCCATCTTGATAGCACATTTGAGCATGGTGGCATGGGTCTGAACGGTGTCTTGCAAACTGATGAGTTTCTTATAAGTTTTTTGGACTTCGGTATCAATATTATTAATGGCACACTTCTGAACAAGACCTAAGAACATGGTTTGGTAAGAAAATATGCAATAAGCATGAAGGACTTACTACTCTGTACAATTGCTCGAGTGGCATGGCGAAAATGTGTAGGTTTTTGATCTCGAGAGTAGATACCACAGGCTTGTAGCACCTCAAGGCCTGCCATTGCCTGGGAGTCATATTGCATCCCACGCATGATACCAGCAAGCATTGTGAGCTTCACACCATCACAGTTGACACTGTGGTGGGCCTGCTCATTTCCATTTGAGGTCGATGGTGAGGCTTTCCAAACGTCAATAGGAATCTTGCTCACAGGTTGATATAGAGCTGCAAGTGCAAATCCCAATGATGACTCCTTATCTTTAAGCCAATCTGGTGTGCTCATATTAAGAAACTGCCTGAATTAAAACAAATAGATTACCTATGGCTTTCTTGCTCCCTGACCTGATTAATTTCAAGGTTCCTTCAAAGTCAGGTAAAGGCTCAGCAGATGTAATACTCATCATGGCACCTCTAACATTGGCAGACACATGTGCACGCAATCCGTGTACATTTCTTGTAAAGTGTGAGAAACAGTACCGATACATCTGAGCGAGATGTTCATATGGTGTTAGACTGTGTAATGCTTTGCTCCATTCTATAGAGCAGTTCTGATTCCCTGAGTTTATGAAGGAAAGAATCAGCTTTTACTAGTGGGATGGTTTGGCCTTTCGCAAGATCATTGCCTTTTTCCCACAGTAATCCGGGATTATGTGTTTTGGTCCACAGTTTACATAATAAAACCCTCCAAGCGGACCATGAAACACCTCTCCTTTGGGATTACAGGATGATTTTGGGGTCTCACCAAGGTTCTACTGGGAATGACCATATTTTTGGCACTTTCATTCTGCTTACTCTGGGTGCAGCTGGGACCCTAAACATAGGATTCATGTTGAGACTCTTCTGTAATCTACCTACACAACTTCCTAGGTACTATTATTTTATTTTAAAAATGTTTGATGTTTTCGTGATCATGGTATCTCAAAACAAGAAGACTTTTAGTCTCCGTCCCAAGTACTGTACAAGGTACTAAAAGGTCACCTCTGTCCGACAAGACTTAGGTGTCCTCGTACACGTCTACGTTTCACTCCGCTGGGACGACAAGATGTCACGGTATCATAGGACTTGAGGATGGTATATTAGGACGTAGAAAGAGTAATCACGGATAATGTACGAAATCTTTTCGAACCTGTTATTACACTTTCTTAGACCGTGATCGTTGTCCCAACAGTCGATAATTGAACATCAAAACGTAGTAAATGTAAGTTATGTCCAGACTAAAAAAGAAACACACGTCGTTCTATGTTCCGTTAACCTACAAACTGTAGACGTCCTCTTTTACATTACATGGTACAACCCTGTGACTCAATCCGATCGTTACTGGTTGTAAGTAAAGTATATTTAAAAGAGTAACATGGACTTGGTATGTGTACCGACCTTTGTACTAGGTTCAGTAATTCTTCAGCCATTGTTCGAAAGAGTAGGAGACAGAGTCGGTAGTGGTAGAGTAGTAAAAAGTAGACTAACCAGTATGAACAGTCGTGACCCTATGATTATCTCTCGTCTGTGAGGTGATACAGTAGTTTTACCTGAGACAGACGATCATTTTTTGAGGGGTAACTTCTTAGAAACTAAACAACTACTAATTTACGTTGGTTCCCTTTCAGACCCGGTCAGACTTTAGAGAATAGTACCATTTCGTATTCTACAAAGTCCACTTGGAAAGTCCTTGGAAGTGTCGTGGTAAGTATAAAGGGGTGAGGAGGTTCTGGTATACCTTTGTTGGTTCCTTTCCGAACCCCTATTTCGACTCCCAACAGTATATATCTTCGTCCGACTGACCGAACTGGATGTGGGTTGTAAGAGGGTAACAAAACGTTTACGAGGTACCGTTAACGATAATCGAAAACACATAACACTTATCCCTCAAGTAGTGGACACTATAGTAATTGGTGTTTTCCTGTAAGTGGAAGTCGTCAGGGAAGGAGTCCAAGTGTTAGCACTGAACATCTGACACGTACAAATACTCTTACTCTGACTACCATAAGTTACCACTGACCTTAGAGTAATAGGAACATTCTCAAATTTAACACTTATCTATATAGGTCCAGCTTTATTAGAAATACCAACGTAAATTCGGTCAAGTCACGAAGTACATGAAATAAACTTGCCTGGTCGTTCCCCCAGACTGCTAACGTAAATTCGGTACAGTCTCGGAGTACTTGAAATAAACTCGCGTGTTCGTTCCCCAGGACACTTCAAGAAAAAGTCAACCAAATCAACCCGGACACTTTTGTTTCCGATCATGAAGTAGGTTGAGTCATACCACTTAACCTTCTCGGACCATATAAAACCCCCAACCCAAACCCTTATCATGACGTAAACGTACGTAGAATTTTTTTGGTCTGAGATGGTGAACCAGGTATGGGGTAACTCTTTATTTACACTACCGTGGACGTCGTCCTGTGTCCAAGAGTCTCGACTGTAATCGTCCAAACTATTTATCCATCGGAGTTGGGTGGTCTCTGTACTATGTTTTACATGGGTCTCTTTTCGCACCCTTTTAACACGTTTTTCTAGCTTAAAACTGTGGTAAACGTACCGCTCTTTTAACTTTTGTATCACACAAAAACCAGTTGTAAACAAACTCCACGTCTACAACTTGTTTCAATCCTAAACTAACCCCACTTTTAATCCTTAAACGAAGTCCAAACACAGGGTGTGTTAAGTTCCGTAAAAACAATTAAAATAGTGTTAAAAGTGTGGGTTCGTAAAACATTTGTTTCAATGTTAAAAGGGTCCCTCTTTTAGTTCTTGTTTCTCCTTTAACTAATGGTAAAAGGACGTTAAACGGGAAACAAGAGTTAAAAGAGGGACCCTTTTAACATTGAAACAAATGTTTTACGAACCCACACTTTTAGCACTATTTTAATTGTTTTTACGGAACTTAACACACCCTGTGTTTAGACTTCGTTTAAGGATTAAAAGTGGGGTTAGTTTAGGATTGAAACAAGTTGTAGACGTGGGATTTGTTTACAACTGGTTTTTGTGTGATACAAAAGTTAAAAGAGTGGTATGTTTACCACAGTTTTAAGTTAGAAAAACGTGTTAAAAGGATACGAAAAGAGATCCATGTAAAACACAGTACAGAGGTCACTTGGTCTCCAAGTTGTTTAACTACTATTGTTCAGTTTAATCACAAACCTAACAGGTTAACTCCCCTTGGTACACCAAGTTATGTTATATAGTGTAACGTATGTGGGTACGTATTGTCCAATAAAACCACAACGTAATATAGTTTACTTATGAGTCTACAATTCAATTAAAGGAACTTAAAAAAGTCCGGGACACTGTTTCCCAGTAATAATGTATGTCCATACCCGTAGTTTCGACAGCACAAACCTACTCGTTTAACTTTTCACAGTCATCGTGACTGGTAAAATTACGAAACCCCATTCTCCTGTTTGTCCCGTATCGTGTCCATATCATGTCCATTTGGGTACTTCCTAAATCCAAACCACTATGTACCACTTTTTAGTTCATGGTTACCAAACCGTTACCACCCAAGTTATAACCCAACTGACAGAAGAAACTAATCCACATCACCTACTCCCTTATCACTTCACACCAACCCACCTCGATCACGGGAGTGGGTACTAAAGAGGTACCGTTATTACACACATAAAAATACTCGGTGTCCGGTAAGACGTACGAGCCCCCGTTACAGTACGTAATACACTACTTGATCCTCGGTGGACTGGGTACTAACGTGTAGCTGAAACTCTCTCCTCTAACGAGACTTCGTATTCTTTCAAGCAAAACTGTACTACCAATAGAAGTGTAAAACTAGTTACAGTTTTGAGTTTTAGGGTTACCCCTACCCAAAAGGAATATTTACACCGACTGGTTCGTAGTGGTTGCTATGTATCTATACGTTTTCTGTGTCACCCTTCCACATTCCCCTTGGGGAGTATGATGAGGAAAAATAAGAGGAAGAGGATAAGAGGAGAGAATAAGTACAAGTGGGGAAGATAGGGGTACATGGAAAATAGAGAGAAAAGAGGAAGGACAACAAAGATAGATTATAAGGGTAAAGGAAGGAGGGGAGGAGGAAGGATGAGTGAAGATGTCGACCGCGAAGACAAGCACTAAATTCGCGGGCGAATACACACGTTCAACCTTAGATGGACCCGATACAGTGTCCAGTGCACTGAAGGCAAAATTCACGGGTTTTACAAGTCAGACAAGTCTCAGAAAGGAATCAATCATCGGCGGAGCCGTCACCCTCAGGAATCCGAAAAGAGAAACCTAAGGGTAGACGGTCCATACATAGGAACGGACATCGGAAGGAACTCGAATATATGAAACCTAAGGGTAGACGGTCCGGGATCACACTATAAGGTGATCGGGGTCTCCAACGGGAATATCTTCCCTGTAGGTTATCAAATAAAATGATTCTTTGGAGTGAAAAGTACAATTGGACAGGTGTGCCACTATGTTAACTGTAAAGTCTCGATCTGGTCATTTATAATATATTTGAGTGTTGGTATGTTAACGTCCGACTAACGTACGGATTAGTGTTTTGGGTACCCACGAAGTACACGTAGGAGTGTGTGAAGTCACTATCTTCCTCACGGAGGATACCGGTATCTGGTTAACGAATTTGTAATAAACAGTTAAAGAACTCCCCAAAGTTATGTGTATTAATCTGTAGAGATTATGGTGTGAGACCCATGTTACACCTGTTGACTCCTACTAAAAGTGTCCGTAAGTGGTAGTGTGAACAAAACTCTATCTAACATTTTAAACCTTCATAGACCCATGAATCTCTCATTACCACTAATATAATATTTGTTTTGTTTGGTTACTCTTCTTCTAGTAGGTTACATGAAGTCTGTCCAAACAAAGTGTACATAAACACAACGAGTTATCTCTTCACTCACGACACTCACCTCTTCACGTGTTGGTTAGACAGTATCAAACCAACCTGTGAATAATTACTTTTACGTTATCATCGGAATACCTTAACGTATACTACCGAACAAGGATAAGTGAAACTTTTATCCAATATTACCGATATTTTATCAATTTAAACGGTAGTCGACATTACTGCCACGGTAGACGTTCCGGTATCCCACAAACTCACTAAAACCACGGTAGTTGTGGTAGGGTGACAATGTCTTGACACTCCTACTTTAAGTTGTAACTACAAGATTCTACTGACGGTTTCTTTACCTTACTAAGTTCCTTTTTAGTAACATGTTTACCGGTTATGTACTAAAAAAACTTTTAACCATTCGTGACACTAAGTGTCCGATTCGTACCCTAGTAAGATTACCCCTCTTAAAAAAGTACAGTATTTTATTTGGGTTTCAATGTAATACACGTTATCAGTAACGAGATTCTGTGTAAATTGGACAGTTCACCTGGGACTTAGCTGTTTCACGGATAAACTTCGACTCGGAACTTATTCGCGAAACAGTTAAGTCCCAGGTGCAGGACTCGGAAAGTACCCGATCTTGTTCGTCATCAACTCTAGACTACCAAAAGGAAGTACTTTTATTTTTATTTTTTACATGTGTCATCTTGACTCGGGATTTTAGTTACACTTGTGACCCCTTTATTTCTTGGAGTACAATTCAGGTAAAATAACAAGTTTTAGGTTAAAATTGAAATTTTTGTTAACACGAAACCGGTAATAGAAAATTATGGTCATATGATGTAACGGGGTCGGAAATACCCAGTAATTTTAACAAGGTCAGTGTGGTTTAGGGGGTTTGTGGGTAACAGTGTGTCGTCGACTATCTGTACGAGACTAAAACATATACTACCCAATAAACCCCATATAACTGGTGGTGTTAGGATGGATGCTTTAAAGTGAAAAACCCACATCCTCTGTAAGTAGTCACAAATTAAGCAAGTTTTTACTTAAATTCGCGGGTTTGGGTGGTGACGACCCACCAACCCGCGAATAAACGTAGGATCCAGCTAAATAACATAAACCTTTTCAAGATAATTGGTACAAGCTAAACTACGAATTACATACTTAGTATAAAACTAACATGACCTTACTTTTATATTATATTCAGTGGTGAGACGGGGGACCGTGTTTCAATGCACTACGTTTACTTCCTATCATTAATAAATATATACATTCTACCATACTCCTCTCTATAACTTCCTTCCCTTTCATGACCTTTTAGTGATATTCTTGTTACTCGTAACACTCAGGACCACTAACTTCTCAGTTTTTCTCTGACGTATTTACCCCACAACGGGAGGTCCGGAAGAGAGGTACTTAAGTTAACAAAGTAGACTACACTCTTATCCTACTCTTTAGAGTTTAACTATGTCATTCCCAACTTATGACGTTAACTTAGTATGATACTCGTCACAAGACACAAGTCACAAGAAGTGTACCTGTAACTTTGACTTCTGAGAGAATTTTTATCTCCTATTAAACACTACCGTCTTCTAGGGAACTGTCCATAAATTGACGTATCACGGAACTATATGCATATTTACACACAAATGATAACTAAATATACAAAGTCTTGTTTTCTGTGACCCACCAGAAGTGTAGTCCTGTCCTTGATGGAACCTATTACTTAATACAACACCGAGTGGACCGTGGGGAACACCAGTTACGTACTTGTGATAATGGGTGGTTCAACACCTGTGTGTCGACGACGTCGTACCAGTGTACTGATGTTAGGGTCGCCCTA
>MU134893.1:0-15021 GCA_015039355.1 Ramaria rubella | reverse complement strand
TAGAGGAACCTTACCCAGACGTACCTTGAGCACACTGCTAGCTGCCTGAAGGCGTTGAGAGCCTAAAGGAAGTGGTCGTTGAGACGACAAGGAAGAAGTGGGTATAGGTACAGAAAACGCTGAAGAAGGCGTTTAGGGCTACAAGGGCCAGCTACTGTGCAGGAGGGTAGGAAACACGTAAGTAGCGTACAGCGTAAGCGAGGGAGTGGATAGTCGCTTGTTTTTATAGGTTTGGACTGTAGGGTGTGTTGTTATGACAAGGAGAGGCTGGGTCAATTAGTGTCTAAGCACTTGGGAGGATGTCCGTTACCAAGATAGGTGGTGTAGTGAAAAGGAAGGGACCTTAAAGAGGAGGCTAAGGACCAACCGGAAGCAGAGGAAGAGGCGACTGTTCGTACTATGAGCTGTCGCGGATGATGTGATGTTTTCTGCGAGTGACGTGTGCGCGGATAGTAGTAGTCGAAAGCGGTCTGGCAGTAGACGACACGATGGAGGTCAGACGGTCTGTGTAGTAGAGGTGTGAGTAAGATAAAAAGTAGTTAAGATAAAAGTTATACGGTAGGTCGTAACGGTGGTGGTGTAGGGTACTAAGCAAAGTCTACTGGCGGTTCGGTCTGTATGTGCAACCTGGTGCACAACTTGAAGGATCAGCTGCAAGAGGGGAACTACAAGTAAACAGGTCAGGAGGAGGTGTTCAGCGTGTAGCAGCCATGATAGGGGATATACAGCTTAGAGGACTTCCGGGTATGGCTTATAAGGGGAGTATAGGAGGAATAGTGTAAGTGCTAACGCATACCCATAAGCTAGTTTGGAAGGTACGAGGGAAGATGCAGTAACCAAAACTGGGTTTGAAGCTTGGTCACTTACCAACCGTAGCATAGCAGGAGTCCTTATTGACCATGTAGTTTCTCGTGCCTGGTCCTTGTCTCTAAACGATGCCAATACACGGATTCCTGAAGCAGTTCTTCCCGAGCAGAAGCAAGGGAGAGACCTCCTTTAAGCATAGATTCACAGTACTAACCAAGTGTACAAAGACTCAGCAGTAGTTCAGTGTACTGAGTGAAATGAGTAGAAGCCTCTTTAAACTGTTCGTTGACCTTAGGATAACCTGCCGATACTGAGTAAAAAGTAGTGGACTGAGTGAGCGAAGAACCGACATGAAGATAAAGGTTAACAAGGTGTACCAGATAACAGATACTGAGTGAAGATAAGGTAAAGACCGAAGATAAAGTTTAAGCGACGGTATAAAGGGAAGTAAAGAAGCTGGTGGACTGAGTAAAAAGGTAAAGAAATGTTTGGTGGAAGGATAAAACCAAAAGACGGAGAGCGGCAATCAGTAAAGAGGACAGACGACAGCTGCTGTAGCAACATACCGTATGAGCGTAGCAAACAACAAGACGAGTACATACATTCCGGACAAAGCGGAATCACATGGGGTTAAGTGGAGAAAGTCAACCTAAGTGAACAGATTCAGATTCAGATTCGCAGATTCTTACCACATGGGTGCAAAGGATGGTTCAGCACCAGGAGCGGGAATTGGAAGTGAGGATGGAGGAGTTGGAAAGGGATGAAATATGGGACATGGAGTCGGAAATTGAATCGGGATTTGAGCAGAAATGTGGAGCAGAATTTCTTGGAACAGAGGGAAATGTAATTAGGGACTTGAACATAAAATGTAGGAAAAAATTGGAAAAAAATTGGAAAAAGAAAGGAAAGTTAAGGAAGAGTCAGACCAGGTTTGTCAGGATATTTGCGATGAAAGTCTTCAACAATCTCTGAAGCGTTGCCTAATTCCGTAGCGGGAATCCACGAGGTTTCTTCATCGGTGCCTTGATAACCTGTCCAGCATACTAAGTATTGTATCTTGCAACGTCGGCGATTGTCTATCTTGGAGTCCAGAATTTCGTCGATTTCATATTTGGGTTTGCCTTCAATGATAACTGGCGGAGGCGGAGGCTGTATTCGGTTTGGGATTGCGTTCAGAGTCGCGGGCTCTAGCATGGAATGTGGAAAGATGGATGAACAGTGCGCATACTGTCAGGTAGTCAGAGAATAAAGGCTCTATTACTGGTACCTGCAGGTGCGATGATATTGAAAGGTCTGAGGTATTTTTTGGCGAGCTTCTTTGAAGGTCAGGTTGTGTGGAAAAATTCAGCTTTGACACAGACTTTGTCGCCTACTTTGAAGTCCAGAGCTGGAGAATGTTTCTTGTTTGTGGGTTCCTCATATGGGGATTGCGCGTCAGAAATTCTCTTTCGGAGTTCCTGGTGGAGTTCGTCTAAGTCAATTGCGAAATATTTCGCACGGGATGAAATGAGGTCGCGTTCGGGATGGACGGAAATGTCGGGATTGTAACCTTTGTTAGCGAAGAACAGGGAGACTCCTGTTGTCACGTTCGGAGCATTGTTATAGGCAAATTCTGCGATTGGAAGAAGTTCAGCCCAATTGTCTTGTTGATAGTTACAATAAATGCGAAGATATTGCTCAAGAGTCTGATTCGTTCGTTCAGTTTGTCCGTCGCCTTTGGGGTGATATCCAGAGGTGAAATGGAGATTCATGTCTAGTGCCTTTCTGAGTGTGCGGAAAAAGGAAGACACGAATTCAGAACCTCAATCAGAGGTGATGTGAGTTGGAACACTGTGCTTGGAGAAGACGTGGAGAACGAAAAGCTGAGCGAGCATCAGAGAAGTGATCATCGTGACTGTTGGAATGAATATCGCTTGTTTCGTGAGTCTGTCAATGATAACGAGGATGCTGTCAAAACCCAATGAAAGCGGAAGTGGCTCAATGAAATCCAAGGATATGGAATTCCATGATCTTGGTGGAATTGGTAAATGCTTGAGGAATCCATAAGGCCAGTGTTGTTGGGATTTTGATCACATACATGTTGTACAGGATTTGACATAAGAGATAACAAAGTCTCGGAGTTTTGGCCATGTATATTCACATCGGATGTTGCTGAGAGTCTTGTTTTGTCCAAAATGTCCAGAGATCTGGTGGTCGTGTGCAGATATTGTAAAACGCAGAGTTGGAGGTCGTTAACATTGGGAACATAGATTTGGTTGTTGAGTCAGAGGAGTCCTTGAAGATCGACTGACCATCGGGGTGTCGGAGGATTTGCGGGATAGTCAGAAATTGCAGGATCGGAGGAGATGGATTGTTGGATTTCTTCATGGAGTTTCTCGAAGTCCATGATGGTGACTGCATGGAGGATTGTGACGTTAAGGGATGTGGCTTGGAGGGACGATGACAGCTGTTCGTTAGTGAAAACCAGGCGGAAATTGTGTGGTTTAACGCTGGCATAGTTGCTACCCCCCTCTTTAGGATAGATGTCCCATCATCTAGTTAAAGAGTTGGGTTTTGTTCCAAGTTTCCCGGGTCAGAATTGGATAATGAGGTTGAACTGACATAGGTATTTTGACCATCATACTTGTCGTTGGGTTAAAAGCTTGGTGGTCGCAAAATATTCGAGGTTCTTGTGGTTGGTTACAATATCAATGGTGGAACCAGAACCTTCAAGGTAGTGTCGCCAAATCTTGAAAGCTTCGAAAATAGCAAGTAATTCTTTGTCGTGGATGTCATAGTTTAATTCCAGGGCTGTAAAAGTTCTGGAATGAAAAGCTACAGGGTGAATTTCACCATCTTCCAGAGAAATGATAGAGAGGATTGCCACGAGGGCGTAGTCCAAAGCGTCGGTTTCCACAATGAGTTGACAATCGGGGATCCAGTGCGTAAGGATCAGAGCTGTGGTGAAGGCTTTCTTGAGTGTTTCAAATGATCCGACACTCATCAGAGAAGTTCCACTTTACGGTTTTCCAAGTGAGTCGGGTAAGCAGAATTGCAATGTCAGAGTAATTATGAATGAAGCGTCGGTAAAAGTTCGCAAAGCCTAGGAAGGATTGGATATCTTTTACTTTTCAGGGTTCGGGCCATTCTTGAATTACTTTGATTTTATTGTCTGCCATTGAAAGTCCTTCTGGAGAGAGTATGTATCCAAGATATTCCACCGTTGTCTTGTGGAAGTCACATTTGTCGGATCTTGCATAAAGTTGGTTTTTTCAGAGATGTCGGAGGACTTTGCAGACATGTTCTTCGTGTTCTTCCAGGTTGTTGGAGTAAACTAAGATCTCGTCCAAATAGATGAGGAATGAAACGTCGAGCATGTTGCTGAATATGTTGTTCACGAATCACTGAAAGGCAGCTGGTGCGTTAGTGAGGCCGAAGGGCATAACACGCCATTCAAAGGAACTGTATCGGGTCCTGAATGTGGTTTTGCACTTGTCGCCTTCTCTAATGCAGACTAAATGGTAAGCATGTCGTAGATTGATTTTGCTGTAAATCTGCACTTTTCTGGGGCTTTCCAAAAGGTCGGAAAGTCAGGGGAGCGGATATTGGTCTTTTTTTGTGATTTTGTTGAGACCACAGAAATTGATACAGAGTCGGAGCCCACCTAATTTTTTCTTCGAGAATAGTACTGGAGCACCGTGCGGAGAAAGTGAAGGGCAGATGAATCCTATGGCTAGTGCCTTGTCAATGAACTTTCGGAGTGTTTCTAGCTCAACTGGAGATAGGGAATAAATGGTTCCCAAGGGGGGACTCTCTCCCTCTATCAAGTCAATCTTGAGATTGTATGGTCGATGATCGGCGAGGATTTCCACTTTCTTCTTGCTGAAGACATTGGAAAACTCGTTATATTCCGATGGAACGCCGTCGAGATTGGCTGTTGGATTGGGATTTGGGGAAGTGTTGATGATGGAAGCAGATCTTCCTTTCAGAAATATGCATAACTGAAAGATCTCCTTGTTGCCTAGTTTTCACAAGTGAGCGAACGCAGAAGCAGGGACTAGGTCGATAGGTGAGTCTTGTTCGGATGTTGGAGGGGCATCCACACGATCGTATTTCGGGATTCCGGAAACCGCAGAGGCGGATTTCGTGGAGAGTGATGTCGGAATTCAATCTTGCTGCTGAGGAATGCAGAACGATATACTACTCAATACCCAGTCAATCAACGGATTGTAGCAGGTGAGCCAGTTGTGTCCTAGCACGATGGAGCAGCTAGAATCAAGCGGTGTTACATACATAGCAACAACCTGATTTTTGCTGGATGGAAAGCGGATTAGCATATCGATAGCCTGCATGATTGAGAGATTAGAAGTACTGTCGAAAAGTTTTAACAGGATTTGCAGAATGTTGTGGAACTCCAGTGGAAGCTTGGAAGTGAATGATGAGTCTATAAAACAATGAGTGGAACCAGAGTCCACAAGAGCTTGAATGTTAGTATTTGGAATAATGTCGGAAGTCAGTCATACAGTAAGAGAATTGGATTTTGAAAGAGCAGAAGCGTTGAGTCAGACCTCATAAAATGCACAGATGGAATCAACGCAACTCTGGGTCTGTGCAGAGGTCTCAGAGCTGCTTATTATTTTTTTGAATCCGTAATGGCCACAGGTTTGGCCTTGGACTCAGGTTTGCTCAAAATTGCGGAGGCCGCTCAGGCCTTCAATTGAGCATTAAGAGAGGTTGATCGTGGACAGTCCTTCACGATATGCCCAGGTTTCCCATAGAACATGCAAAGGTTTTGGTCCATGCGTTGCTGTCTCTCCTGTTGCATTAGTTTTCCGTCTTTTCCGAGTATATTGGGGATATCTGGAGTTTTTCGGAAATTCGACATGGAGGACTGAGGTTTGGTAGAAGAGGTGAAATCCAAACTGTTGTTGTTGTTCATTCTCTTCTGCAATTGGTTTGATCGGGATTCTTGCTTGTCTGATTTGCTGCTGTTACCGGAGTAGTTATCGTTGGAAGTGGTGGCGCGGTTGACTTCACCTCGTCGTTCCCAATAACAGCTGTCAATGGTTTGCACGAGTTGTAGGAGTTCCGGAAGTGTGTTGGCTTTGTCTCAGGTTGCAAGATATCTTTAATATGATTGGGAAGTTTAGTCTAAAAACTCCTACAAAGGGCGGCGTTGCCCCAATTGACTCTAGCGGCTAGGCAGTTGAACTCTACAATGAACTTCATGATGCGTTGGTTATCGCACATTTGGAGATTGTCGAGTTTGGTTTCTGCATTGCCGATGGGATCATAAGCTCCGAAATTCTCTCAGAGTACTGTTGTGAAGTCCCGATAGTTTGTAAGCCAGAGTGGGTCTTGGAAGGCATTGTCATCTAAGAGTTCAGGCTCAAAAAAATCTAAAGCCGTCCCTTTTAAAAAAGAGATAGCGTAAGTAACTTTCGCTTCGTCACTGGAAAAGGTCTGAGGAAAATCGTGGAAGTGGAGCTTGCATTGAAGGAGGAAGGGATGGAGTTTTCGGGAATCCGATCCGTTGAAGGTGTCAGGTTCGTGGAGCTTGGTTTTTCCGGTTTGACCCTTGTTCGGAGTTCCCATGTGCTTGGCTATCTGTTTTAAAGCTTTTAACATAGCCTTCCCCTCATCTTCTTCATCGTCATTGCCATCCCGTTGTTGTTGATGTTGTCATCATCACCGGGGTCATCTTCCGATTCGTTATTCGGAAGGCTAGATCTGGGGTCTGTGATTCTGGTGACAGTACGGGATCTGGTAGAAGGCATAATGAATGGATCAAGAGTTTTAGTTTGAATATACTGTTATGAACTGGATTTCTTCTTGTCGGATGTCGGGATTGTCGGAATGTCAGAGTTCGGGATTGGAGTCGGAAATCAAGACGTATGGACGTTGGCTTCAACTTATAGGTTGCGCCCTCTTGGATCCTTCGTGTCCTGGTATTTCGGAAGGTCGGAATGTCGGAGGAGTTGGACAAGATCAGAGAGTCGGATAGGACTTAGAAATGGAAGTGAGAAGTTATCGAGTCAAGGTGGGTCAATATTCGAACTGATTAATGAGTACATGGAGGAGTCGTATATAACGAATTGATACAATTTGAATCGGAAAGATACGAACACGGAAATCCGAAACGGAGCGAAAACAGGATCGGGGTAGAAAGTAAATATGGACATAGGACCGAAGATGTAGATCTTTGATGAAAATGACTAAATATAGATGGGATGGAGATAAGCAAAAAACAGGTGGAGGAAGTCGGAAATACAAATCAGAATATATCAGAGAAAAGCAGAAAAGCTGAGAATTAATCTGGGTTCTAACAGGCAGTATATGCCTCCTCAACTAGGTTATCTGCATGTTTCGCACACACTTCTAGCACATGGTGTTTCCATCTTGCTGCCTTTTGTTCAATCCTATCCCAGTGATCAAACTCACATTCAAGACTAATGTGAGTGCTAGTCGTGGTACTGACACTATCAGTGTCAGACTTCATCATTTCTCGCAGCGACTGTTGGGCCACTGCCTTGAGCACTTCTTGCTCATTGTATGTTTTTTTTTATCTGTGAATTCCTTCGTGGCTAGTTTCTCTATCATGAGCCTCTAGCTCGTGATCTGTCCCTTCTTCAGTATGCCAGATCATACTGATGCTATCCTGTTCTAGGGTAGCACTCGGTTCACAAGGAACATTTCTGTTGCTCAGACCAGATGGAGGTGGCATCCTCTGTCTGTCTTGTTTCTTATGAGCCTTTTCAGCCTCATGGTCAACTTCACAATCCCTATTGGGATTGTTTTCTTGTTCAGGGGCCTTTCCACATAAAGGCCCTTGCACCTCCTCTTCCAGGGACTGTATTAGCAGTTCCATACCATCTCCTAAGCTTTGGAGTTGGTTTGTGGCATCATCCACTGCTCATTGGCTTACTCGATGTGTAGTGTCTACATGTCTATGGCTCTCAAAGAGAGCCATAATCATCTGGGTGATGTGCCCGGTTGTATGTTTGTATCGCCGGGCCTCTTCCTCCTGGCATGCTGATCCATGTTCTGTTGTCTCTGTTCGGGACGATGAACTTCCCTGTTTGCAATGTTCTTGAACATGGGGTAACTGAGACATTCACACTCCTGGAAAATGATCTGTGTCGCTAGTTGGCACTTCTCTCAATTCATCGAGAGATGAACGTAACTTCGACCTAGTCAAAGTTCTTTTTGTTTTCTTAATGGACAATAACTCATCTGTTTCCAATTCTTCCTGTGCGGATCTCATGTGTAAGAATCTTATACTGCATCACACAAACAGACTGAGCCAATATATTTATTGGAGTCTGCGATTGGTGTGGTTACAGGTAAAAGTTAAAGTGATTATCTAATCTAATTGTGGACAACTGTATATTTGTCCACTATCTACAGGCACCCCTAGTGGGTGGCTTTACATAATCTAACCCAAAAGTCACTCTGGTGACTTATCTTCTCTAAATAGTAGCATATATGCTACAGTAAGAATCTACATTCTTACATCCTCCCCACAGACCAAACCTCAAGGAGAGTTGGGCAATTTTTATGCTGATGGGGGATCAGCATATATGGTTACAGGCACAGTCGAGGAAGACTGCACAGCTACTTCGACGGAATTGTCATAGTAGAGGGAGTCAGCGGGGTCAAATTCCATAGGATTATCTTCTGCCGTGTGAGTGGAAGCGGGTGGGGGAGTGGATGGCGCAGGGGGTCCCGTCGATGGCATGTCCATACATGCCTGCAAGCGGGGAGGCCCTCCACCTTGTCCATCTAGCGATGAATCATCGTCAGACATTCTGGGTGATCCCCAAAACCCTGGGGGACACATGGGAGTAGGTATATGAAGGCTGGTAAATATTTGGCCTTCATGAGCATCAAGTACCCTCTGCGCAGTTGCATTGTAGCAGAACTTGCTCTGCTTGCACATGAAGTAGGGCTCTATATTTACAAGAGCCCTAGCGGGATCTACCACCACGTATGTACCTAGCCACTGGGCTAGCTCGCTGAGCGACATCTCCATGTGGGGGTGTTTCCAGTCAAACACCTTCTCAATGCTAGTAGATAGTAGCATCGGGAGATCTTGTTGCCAGCATGTACCGGCAAGATCGGCCCACTGGCCACAAACTGTAAACAGTTCCGTGAGCTTCTGAAGAAAGATGGCTGTCTTTCTTTGGCTTAATAAGTTTAAGCCAAACCCATCCATCCACATCCTCCAATTGGAGGGTGTTATCCTCAAGCCTGCAAATAGCAGGTGATACTCCCTCTGGGGAGTACTCTATCGTGGGTAACGTGTCCCTAAGGTTGGGAGGTGTGTCATGAGCAATCTCAAATGTGGGTGTTCGAGTGGCCAGGTGCTGCTCACGATCAGCACGCTTAATTATAACATGCTGCGCAACATGGCAAATGTCATGCGTGCAAGCGTCAACTGCTCAACAAACTTGGGGACATTGAGCTGGCAGGTGTCGATCCACTCTGTGGGTTGATGGCTTGTGTGCACCGCATTAGGGTGCAGTGCTTTGCCCAATGGGCAGGGTAAGTATCCTGTCTGCATTGCAGGTGGGTCGCCTATGGCTGGGGTGATGCAGGGTATGGCACCACTGATGCTCACTTCATGGATGCAGTATTGCAACCGGAATGAGTTGGTCTTACCGGTGAAGCACCAGTAGTGGGCAGGGAGGGACTCACTGAGTCCGTTACTGAGTCTGGCAGCGATGTCAGATCAATTATAGTTGGCACTGATTGCATCGACTTCATGGCAGATAACTTATCCACCATTTCGCAATTAATCTATCTCTTCTTATCAAGAGCAGTGCAAAGCGTATCGAGCTCTGACTGGAGCTTGCATACCTCCTCCTTGTAGGATGCTACCACGTCCTTAATAAAAGGACGCACCATCTTGGCAAGTAACGGTGGCCAAGCCACTTTTAATGCATGTTCAATGTCGCACATTTGGAGGTCGATAAACCCCAGTTTTGCAGCTTGCAGCAAGTGCTACATATACACATTGCACTCTGGACAGGAGTCGCAATGTACAATCACAATGGCATTCTTGACGCCATGCACAGTCCAGCTTTGCTCCTTTTGGAGCATAGCAAATTGCTCAGAGGCACTGGCTAGTGCCTCTGCTGAGAGGTGTTGGTGGGACAATTCACCATCCATGTGCACAATCGTTGGTACACTTGCACTGATGCGGGTGTGGAAGTGGGTGGCAACAAGCCTTGAAGCAGCGATAAAATCATCACTTAAATTTAACGCGGGTGCAACCACTGCGTCACATCGCGCAAATCACCGACACGACGTATGTTTGTGTCAAGTCCTTTTATTAAAGGACTCACTTACTGCTGCTATTGTGCTTATAAGACATGATTAGGAAGCTCTTGCGGCTTCCTAACTTCCCTCAGCTCTATATAAGCATCTAGTGCTTCTAACTCTCTGCATACAGAGAGTGGCTCCCAGGTGACATCTCCCAATGTCCACCGTACTTGCAACTCCAACTTGGAGTCTATAGTCCAGCGATGAGCCAATATCTCATCTACGAACCATTTGGGTTCATCTTCTTTCCCAAAGTCGTAAATGTAATTTATGTCACAATGAGGAAATTGTTCATCGTCATTAGGTATATGTGGTCTAATTAGACTCGCATGAAACTTTGGAAATATCCTCCGAGCTGTGAGCTCTGGAGGTAACTCAAGTTTCACGTTGGAGGTGGCATTGTCCACCTCGACAATTTGATATGGCCCAATATAATTAGGCACTAGTTTCTTTGCCCATCCTTTAGGTAAGGACAGGTTCCTCATAGACAGATATACTGGCTGTCCAACCTTGTATGTCGTTCCCTGATGGTGTCTACTAATCGCAGTATCTGTCTGCTGTACTCGACTCATGATGATTGCATCGTGAGCATCAATTAGGTTCCACAACGCTTGTTGTGCAAACTGCTGTACTCCTCTAAAAGTAGTATCCACTGATAGTACTTGCCCAATACGGGGCAAGTATCCACTGTTCAGTTCAAACGGTGCGTATCCTGTGGTCGTGCTGACTGAACTGTTCAGTGCGAATTCTACCATTAGGCATTTCTCAGCCCAATGCTTCTGATCACTCTGTACTACAGTTCTGAGTATTTGACCTACAGAACAATTTGCTTGTTCTGATCCATTGGGAGAACTTCTCCTTCCGGGTCTAGCCGCACATCTGTGTCAATGTATTCTTTTGCTGGGTGATGTTCACCCTGCTTATCATTCTCATAGTAGCACGACAGACAGTCAGCCACCTTGTTCTCCACCCCCGGTACATGTACTGTGGTATAATTGAATCTGGAGAGAAACTCCCACCAGCACACCTGTCTGTCAGACAGATCCTGTTGTGTCTCAAAGTATTTGAGGCCTTTGTTATCTGTCACCAGTGTGAACTGGCAACCTAGCAGCTTATCCTCCCACTTCATAAGTGCTTCAAGAATAGCAATCATCTCGTGCTCATGCGTTTTGTAATGCTGTTGCGCGGGACTGAATTTCTTTGAAAGAAATCCTGCTGGACGACAAGTCGTCCAGTCCGGACCTTGTCCGTAGACTGCTCCGACTCCAGACTTGGAGTCGTCTGTCACAACCCAAATGGGTTCTGAACTAGCATGATTTATAGGCTTCAATATTGGAGCCTTACACACTAGTGCTTTGATGGATTCAAAACACTTATCCATCAAGGGTGTCCATTGAAACATCCTATTATTGCATGCACTTCCTGATAAGGGAGTTGTATATGCCGTCAAATCTGGCATATATGGTGCCAGATACTGAACGAGTCCTAGAAATCGTTGGACATCATTGAATGTTCAAGGTCTTCTCCAACCTCTAACCTTCTCCATTTTATTCGCATTGGCATGTATGCCCTTGTCATCTATTATGTGACCAAGACACTCCATGTGAGGCAAATACAATTCGATCTTGGATCAATTCCCACTGAGGAACAAATGTGCCTCATGTAATATTTCAAACACCTTTCTAAGGTGTTTTTCGTGCTCTTCAATAGAGCTCAAATAGATGAATATATCATCCAAGTATACATGGACTGATCAACCAATTTGGTTACAAAAAATCAACGTCATGAGATGTTGAAATGTAGATGGCGCATTACAATCGCCAATCTGCATAACCCAGCTTTTGAATGTGCTGAATATGGTCGTGAAGGCCATCTTATCGACGTCCTCCTCAACTACGTGTATTTGTTCAGACGCATCAGACATGTCAAGCTTGGATCAGTACATGGCACGGGCTACATTGTGCCAGATCATATCCTGGTCTGGGAAGGGTGTAATGTCCTTCACTGTGTTGTCATTGTGTAGATGTAGGTCTATCGCTGTTCTGAGCTTTCCATTTTTCTTTGGAATGCATAGTGCTGGCACTGCAGAACGTACTGACGCTGCTACCCGCCAACCAGCAGTGGTATACCGGTCAACTTTGTCAATCAGTTCATTTCAAAGTGCTTCCAGGCACTTCTGTAATCGATAATGAAACTGTTTAGTTTCATCCACAAACTTAATTTTGTGGTTGATCTCCCTCCATGGAAGAAGTTCTAATGGCACACCTCCAAAGAGGTCTGGGAACTCTCACTCCCATCTTTCCCTTAGTTTGGGGAAGTCATCACCCGTTAATAACAGTTGGTGCCAGTACTCCCATCGGTATTTCTGTCGGTACATTGGTTGGGTAGATCAACATCAATATTCTGTTGCTTTTCTTTTTGTTTTCCCTTGTCTTGCCTCTTGTCTGGCAAGCTCGTCGCTGGCTCCACTTGCAATGAGGAGCCATTTGCGAGTCACAGCTTGTGGCTCGCTGGTTTGAGTTTAAGGCTTGCAATTTGAGTCCTGTGTTCAGCTGGATCCTGGTAGTCCAGCTGCACTTCCCAGGCATTCACATGGTTCAGAATTACTTCCTTTCTTATACAGATGCATCCCTCACCTCTAAAGTCAAGGGATATCCCTAATTTACATAGGAATGGTGTTCCTAGTATTGCGTCATATTAATCTACATTTGCTATATCGAAGTATTCCTCGATATATATATATATGCTCACCAAAATGGATATTGGTGTGCATTCCATAGTTGATGGTCAACTTACTGCTGACACATGCTAGCTGTAGACCAATGGGACATTTGAGTTCAAACGTCTTGATGCCTATGGCACATATGAAGTCCAGAGAGAGCATGACTCCCTCGCAACCACTGTCTAATAGGCAGTGGGCCCTAACTCCACCAATCTCCCAATACCTGGAGATTGTCTGGTTGTCTATATGCACCCGTTTGGGGCGCGTTTTATCATGTGGTCTGAACCAATAATCATAGATAGGCTCAATGGTCCTATCTATGACTCCCACATGGATATGGAAGTCGTTGTTTCAACTTAAACCACCACTAATTGTGGTAGTTGGTTTCTGCACCGCATATATGTGCCACATTTCTTCATATGATCCTCCTAGCAGGCATACTCCATCCGCTCGATATGAGCTTTGCGTTCTTGTATCATCGTCATCATCCCATTGATAGGGCATGAATTCCAACTGGTAATCAGTGAGTAGTTCACCGATTTCACTCTCATGGTCATCCTGAACGTCCATTTGCTCGTCTAATTTGCCGCTTTGTGGCTCCTCCTCCCCTTCTTGAGCACTCCCTGAGTGCTCAACCACTTCCTCTAACCGTGCACCTGCTATACACAGTTTATTTTTCCACTGTGGGCAATTGGGCTTGATATGCCCAACTTGTCCACACTCATAGCACATTAGTTCTGTGCTATGTCCTTGACCTCCTGAACCTCCCAGAGGTTTTTGTGGAGGGCGAGAAGCAGTGGGAGCTCCAGCTCCAGCTCTTTGTGTAGCTTGTACCCCTGTTTGGGGTACACTTGGTCTCGACTCTGCTTGAGATCAAGCATTAGGCAGACGATATGTTGTCTGCTTCATTGTAGAACGGCTCCCTGTATTGGGAACTCAGGACGAGCTTGAAACAGCCTGAATTCGACTATTCGTTGAACTAGGCTTTGCTTGTGGCGCATTAGCGCTGCTAGACTCCATCTTGCACAATCCAATATCATATCGGGACGTGTCCTCTACAGCCTTTGCGGCCTTGTACAATTCAGTTATTGAACTGAATTCAGTCATGTAGCCCAGTTTTAGGACTTCATGACACAGTGCTTTTCGAAGCACTGCTACAAACCACTTGCGGATTGTATATTCATCAGGCGGATGTATCATCCGCGCTGCATACTTCGTAATGTCATTCCATAACTTCTGAACAGTTTTAGTCCCTTGTACAATTGTGTCAAACTTGTTCGACCCATGTCTATGCGTGAGTGCGTGTAGGAATCACTGTTGCAACCCAGTGATTACTCTCTAGGGTCTACTCAGCAACGACTCAATCATGATGCTCAATATTTTGAGCATACCACTCCAATGCCTCACCCTTAAGGCAAGTGCCCAAATAGTTCAGCTGGAGTTCCGTGCTAGATGGCCCCAGTAAGCTATTCATGCCTAGCCATCTCAGGATTCCTGAGATGAAGTTCTCAAATTCTTCAAGATCTGCTTTCCCAGCATATTCTGCTGGGTGAGGTAGTTTTACTCTGGCTTTAGCAAGCACAGATTTGTCTGGCTTGCTGTCCTTGTGTTTCTCAAGGGCAGCTCACACCATCTTTATGACACCATCTACATATGTAGATGGATTTCCTCCTACCTCCTGAACCCTCTGTTCAGGATCTGTAATTGCTAGTGATACCACACGTGGTATCGCTTGTATCCGCCTGTGCAGGAGAGGTGTGTGATTACTCACATCCTGCAGCACTGGTGGATTGGTGATGTCTTTGTCGATCTGATACAGCAGTTGACGTTTGTTGGCCATTAAGAATGCATCCCTCAGTCTATAACTGCTACTAAGGGTAGATCGAGCCACCCTCACTGACTCCATCAGTTTGCCAAAGGTGTCGCCTTCAATCTGGGCAATGTATGCCTCCTTGACTAGATTATCCACATGTTTAGCATGGAGTTCTAGCACGCTGCCTTCTGTTCAATCCTATCCCAGTGATTGAACTCACGTTCAAGACTAATGTGAGTGCTAGTCGTGATACTGATGCTATTGGTGTCAGACTTCATCATCTCCCGCAGTGACTGTTGGGTCACTGCTTTGAGCACTTCTTGCTCATTGTACATCCTTTTAGATCTGCAAATTCCTTCGCAGATATTTTCTCTAT
>MU134892.1:0-14717 GCA_015039355.1 Ramaria rubella | reverse complement strand
AATGAAGTCAATATTGGCAACCTCACCATACCTGTGGCAGATGTTCTATTTGTGGAGTTAGTAAATCCACCACATGATATTAAATTGGAAGGGCTACCAACAAATGTAGTGCCTCTCACCAGGTCACTAACAACCATAGAATGCCAATTACCAAATGTTAGCACCAATTCAATCTCTGTTAGGATGCCCCTTGGGGTCGGATTTGGTTGGAACTCTCCTTGACCGAGATCGGTAGTCACAATATTTGGAAATGCGCGGAATATTGGATGACTCAGAAGTTGGAGATCCAAAGACTGATCTATATGGGCCCTCTTGGATTTCTAGTGCCCTGGTATTTTGGATTGAAGACCAGAAAGTGTTATTGGGGTTCTGATTGGTCAGGTCTATTCAGAAGGTCAGTGCCAATGATATGTTGAGACTTATCGGAGATGAGCGGGGGTTTCAGGTATTCAGAAATGGAATAGTCAATGCGGATGGAATAGGGGTAACGATAAATCAATATCGAGTGAGGGTTAGCTTTACTGGAAAGCGAGTGTAATCAAGGAGGGTTTTTGGAATGTCGGATGAGGTAGGGTCAGAAATAATTGGAATAATTGGAATACTGAACAAGGTTTGAAGGCCTTATTGCAGGTAGAAGTTTTGGAGCGATGAAGTGTAATAAAGGTTTAATGATATAGGATGGGCAGGATATATCAGGGTGTTGCAAGTTATATTGGAATAACAAGTTGAGGTAATGAGATATGAAGGATGTGAGATATGTGAAAAGGGTATAAGATATACGATATAAGAGAGATATACAAGCTAAAGAAGCTTGATCAAGAGAAAACATATTTAAGACCATGCGGGATTCCAAAATCGGAAACAGAAGATAAGGGTGCATGATATGGAGTTCCGAAGTTGGAGTGAATATGGAAATCAAGATAAGATGTATGGGGATAATACCGAAATAGAATCGTGACTAAGAAAATGGAGACATGTCGGAAATAAGCGGAAAAGGGCTTATCAGAATACATGAAACATCAGAATAACATGAGTCAGATCTGGGATCTAACAGTATCTCCCTTTTGCCGCTGAGCCCTCAAGGCTGATTTTGCTATTGAATACTGTGGGAAGTTTTGGGTGTCGGTTATTTGTAAAGGCTGAGATCTTGGATTGGACATATATATATAGGGAAAACACTTTGTGGAAGTGCAAATCACCTTTTGATCCCCTACCACCACCACCTAAGAGAGAAGAAATGTCATCGCGCTCCAGGTGGTTGTCGCCCACATGTTCTGTTATTGAAGTCAGCTCCGGCAAAGCGCTCACCACCAAAGTGAGAGAATACAAGCAGAAAAGGGCGGAGCTGGAGACTAAGATGCAAAAAAGGGCAAAGGCGAAGCAGGAGAAGCAGGAGAGAGAGGTAGCAGAACAGCGGGAGTGGGATCAGAAGGAGAAGGAGGAACGGGAGCGGAAGGAGCAGGAAGAACAGGATCAGAAGGCGAAGGAGAAGGAGGATGCTAACTGGAGGAAGCAGAAGGAGGAGGTGGATCGGTGGAAAGCTGAATCGACGTGAGCGGTGCGGGAGGAATTGAGGTGGGAGGAAGCCCAACTCAAAAATGTTTCAGTAAGTCGGAATTTGTCTGCTAGTTGATAGATTGACAGAAGGATCGGACTAGCTGGAAAAGGCCGATCGAGAATGGAAGGTCGACCGGAATCTGAAAGGCGGTTTGGAATTTGTTGGAGGCTGAAAATGGCATCTCGAGGATGTATGGTCAGAGGCCAACGACTATGACAATCGATGTGTGCTATGTCGGACGTGGGGGCTGGAGTGCATCAATGAGGAACAGAAAACCGGGAAATTTCAGAAGCGGGCATGCATTCGGTGTCAAAACGATCGGAAGAAGTGCATGAGGCCAGGTGACGCAGATTTTGTGGTGGAGATGGTGGGGAAATCATTGCTGCTGGCATCCAGGCGGGTTTGGGCAGAACACGGAGGCCAGACCAGGACCAGCAACAAAAAGACGTTGGGCAGAAGTGGTTGCGGATCAGGAAGGGGTGGTGTCGTCGGGAAAGGGTAAAGGAAAGGAGCGGGTGATGGAGGAGGACGTGGAGGACCAAGTGGAGGATGTGGGGCCCGCAGCGGAAATCCACAGGCTCTGAAAAACAATTCATTCCCTCACCAAGTGGCTCTGCTACAACGTGGAGGGGATGGCAGCCTTCAACAATACGTTGAAGAGGTCGCACAGAATTGCAGAGATCAAGTTCAAGTTCCTGAAGAAGCAGTGGGAGACGTACCACGGAGCATCGGTGCCACAAATGGAGTTGGGGTCAGAAGCCGGGTCAGAGAATGAGGGGGCAAATGTTGGGCCACAACCTGAACTGGAGAAGGTGTCAGAGAAGGGAAGAGGAAAGGCGAGGGAAGCAGACAACATCGGAATGGACGTCGATGTCGTTCTGGAGGTACCTGTTAGGAACGTGTGCCGGATTCGACGTCGGACTGTTAGGGTTCACCGGATTTGACGTCGGGGTCGGATTTGGTCGGAGCTCTCCTTGACCGAGGTCGGTAGTTGCAATATTTGTAAATGCGTGGAAATACTGGACGACTTGGAAGTCAGAGATCTGAAGACTGATCTACATGGGCATTGGCTTCAACTTATGAGTTGCGCCCTCTTGGATTTCTAGTGCCCTGGTATTTTGGACTGAAGACCGGAGTGTTATCAGGTTCCCAATTGATCGGGTCTATTTGGGAAGTCAGTGCCACTGATGCGTTGAGACTTATGGGAGATGAGCAGGGGCTTTGGGTATTCGGGAATGGAATAGTCAATGCGGATGGGTAGGAATAACGATAAATCAATATCGAGTAAAGACTAGCTTTTCTGGAAGGCGAGTGTAATCAAGGAGGGTTTAGGACATTGGATGAGGTAGGGTCAGAATGATCGGAATGATCGGAGTACAGAGTGATTGGAATAATCAGAATAGTTGGAATAATCGGAATACCAAACAAGGTTTGAAGGCCTTGTTGCAGGTAGAAGTTTGGAGCGACAAAGTGTAATAAAGGTTGAATGATAGAGGATGGGTGGAATATGTCAAGATGTTACGAGTTGTTATTGGAAAAGTTGAGGTAACGAGGTACAAAGGGTGCGAGATGTGAAAGGTATAAGATATATGATATAAGAGATAGAAGGTGATACAAGAGATAGTGACATGAAAGGTAGTGAAGCAATATGATATGACACGATACGATACGATACGATATGGTTCAATACAATTCGCAAGCTAAAGAAGCTTTGATGAAGAGAAACATATTTAAGACATGCGGGATTCTGAAATCGGGAACGGAGATCAGGGTGTGTGATACAGAGTTCCCAAGTTGGAGCGACTACGGGAATCAAGATAAGATGTACGGGGTAATATCGAGATAGAGCTGTGACTAAGAATAATAATGGGGACATGTCGGAAATAAGTGGAAAAGGTGTATCGGAATACGTGAAACGTCGGAATAACACAGGTCGGATCTGGGATCTAACAGTACCGGAGAAGGAGGTTCTGGAGGAGGCGGAAATTGCCAAGGAACTGGAGGCGGAAGTTGGCCAGAAACCGGAGGTGGAAATTGGCCAGGAGGCAGTGAATCCAGGAGATGTGGATTCGGAAAAACAAGTTGAAGAGGAATCAGGGAAAACGGCAGGGCTTGAACCAGAGGTCAATGGGCCGGAAGAGGAAACGATGCAGTAATTAGGACTCGGAAGGAGAAAAGTAAATAAATCGGAAGTGTTTTTTGGTGAAGTAATATAGAATGTTTTTTAGACAACGAAGTTGTTTCTTGTTGTTTTAAGATTGGGAAAAAAAATGAAATGATCGGGAAAATGGAAAACTCGGAAAAACAGAAATGATCAGAAAAACGAGAAAACTCGGAAAGACGAGAAACAGTGAATCAAGGATGTTTGAAGTTCAAGGGTGTCGGAGAGTCGGGGTAAGTCAGAATTGGACGAATGTCGGGATTGACTTGGGATCAGGATTGGACTTGTAAGAAATCATGAAGAAATTTGAGAGGGTCGGAATATTGGGATGTGAATGGTCATAGATGTTGAAGGAGTTTCGGAATTGCAGGATGTAAATAGAAGCTTAGTAGGAGTGAGAAATTGAAGCATTGGGTTGGAAGTTGTCGGAAAAGATCAGAGTAGGAGTGGGAGATTGGAATAGATAAGTTGTCAACATAGTGACTACTCCCCCTTTAAGGTAGACGTCCCATTGTCTACCTCAGGCGTCAGAAGGTAGGTAAAGGAGTTGGAGTGTCAGAGAACCGAAGGATTCATCAGGAACATATTGGCTTTTCTCAGGAGATGAACAGTGTTTTCTTGGAAATCTCTCGATAGTGGTCTTGATGTTGTCTAGTTGAAATCGTTGTAATCACGGATTACCTGAGAATTCAGAGAATATCAGAAGTTTTTTTGGACTTGAAAGGGGACAAGAGGAGTGAATCAGAAATTTCGGGATATTTGGAGAAGTGTTTGCAAGGGAAACAGAGTAAGGAAGACATATAGGGGAGAGAAGGGTGTCAGAAAAGATAGGAATTGGGATGTTTTGGTGGAGTTGTGGGTTTGTTTCGGAAACATTGGTAAGGTGCTTGATATTTGGCCTGGAATATTGTCCTAATGGTTGAAGGGTCGGAATCATATCGGAAACGTGAGTCAGAGGATGTATGAGTGGTGCGTTCATGGATACGAGGGGTTTAACAGCACCTTTCGAAGGGGATCGTTATTGATTCCAAAGGCGGTTTGTCGGTTATTGTCCCATAACGTGGAATTCAGTATTGATGACTAGGCTTAGAGTCGGAGTAACTGCGTTGTATCTTGAATAGTCAGATTCGGAAGTCTGGGTGTCGGAGGTCAGAAAACTAAATCTTGGAAGTGGAAGGATGTCTTTGAGGAAGATTTGGCGTTCAGACTTGGAGATTGTCCTGGGGTGTTCTCGAGGAAGTACAGACATACTGTGCAAAACATATCGGATGAAATCCTATAGCTAGAGCCCCGTGAACATGTTCTCGAGGTTCTGGCATAACTAGATGTAAGGAAAATTATTTCCCCAAAGTGAGATTCTCTCTCTGCAATAGATGTGATCTTGTCAGAGTACGTAGTGGAATATTGATGATCGCTTGTTGGGAATTGGAAGAATCGATGTAATGGATTTTCCTATCGGAAATGCGCCAAGATTTCCACATCATCATTGCAAGTTGAGGTTTCATCAAGCATTGACGTTGGATGTTATGGCGGGTTGGAGGATGTCACAGCGAAGTCGGATTTTTGGAGATTTGGAAAAATGCAGGATTTGCAGGTTTCCTGAAGACATGTCATAGGATTGAATCTTCTTGTTGAGGAGTGCGGAACTAGGTACTACCCAATACCCTGTCAATCAACGGATTGTAGTGGGTGGGTTAGTGGCATTCCCAGCACATTGGAACAATTAGAAACAAGTGTCGTTATATGCAATGTAATAGCGACCACATTTTTCACTCAACAGGAAGAGATGCGGTTGACGTGAACAGCATGCTGGATGGTGCGACATGATATCTCCTCAGTAACAGGAGACGGAGACCGGCAGAAAGCAGGAATCCGAAAGGATGGTGTTTAAACGTAACGGTCAGTCGAAACTGTTCGGAAGGGTGATATTCGGAGTTTTGGCGGAATTGTTGGAAGTACAAAGGGTGTTTTCAGAAAGCGTCTGTGATGTTCTCGGTAAGGCACAAATAAGATATGAACACGGATTTGTGCTTGAGAGTCTTTGAGCTGTCAGTTTTGGGTCCTCTAAGGGGGCCTTGATGTTGGAATCAACTTAGCATGACAGTTGTGGTTTGGGATTTTGCTTTCCTAGTCAAGGATGATGACCTCAGGCATTCTTTCGCCTTATGACCAGGTCTTCCACAGTAGAGGCATAACTTTTGATCAATGTGTTGTTGTCTCTCCTGTAGTATTAACTTGCTGTCTTGTCCGAGGATGTCGGAACGTTTCGGTGTCAGCAAAGTCGGGGTTTGGTCGGAAATTGCTGCCGTGCATTGTGAGTCATTACAAAGATGGTTGGAGGTCACATTGTCAATGCCACTCGGGATTGGGTCGGGTTTGAAGTCTTTGTTTGTGAGGCACGTGTTGAAAAAATTGGGGTACTCGTGAACGTTTGATGGGTTGATGACATTCTCAGTAGATCTGTCGGTGTCGTCAAAATCAAGTGTTTGAATTCGGGTGTCAGAAGACATTATAGAAATCAAGAGTGTTAGCTTGTATATACTGTTAGGATGCCGGATTCGATGTCAGGGTCAGATTTGGTTGGAACTCTCCTTGACTGAGATCGGTAGTCATAATACTCAAAAATGTGCAGAATATTGGATGACTTGGAAGTCAGAGATTCGAAGACTGATCTATATGGGTGTTGGCTTCAACTTATGGGTTGCACCCTCTTGGATTTCTAGTGCCCTGGTATTTCAGATTGAAGACTGGAAAGTGTTATCGGGGTTCCGATTGGTCGGGTCTATTTGGAAGGTCAGTGCCCATGATACGTTGAGAATTATTGGAGATGAGCAGGGGTTTTGGGTATTCAGAAATGGAATAGTCAATGCGGATGGAATAGGGGTAACTGTAAGGGGAACCCCTCATACTGCTCCTTTTTATTCTCCTTCTCCTATTCTCCTCTCTTATTCATGTTCACCCCTTCTATCCCCATTTCCCTTTTATCTCTCTTTTCTCCTTCCTGTCGTTTCTATCTAATATTCCCATTTCCTTCCTCCCCTCCTCCTTCCTACTCACTTCTACAGCTGGCGCTTCTGTTCGCGATTTAAGCGCCCGCTTATGTGTGCAAGTTGGAATCTACCTGGGCTACATCACAGGTCACGTGACTTCTGTTTTAAGCACCCAAAATGTTCAGTCTGTTCAGAATCTTTCCTTAGTTAGTAGCCACCTCGGCAGTGGGGGTCCTTAGGCTTTTCTCTTTGGATTCCCATTCTGCCAGGTATGTATCCTTGCCTGTAGCCTTCCTTGAGCTTATATACTTTGGATTCCCATCTGCCAGGCCCTAGTGTGATATTCCACTAACCCCAGAGGTATGCCCTTATAGTAGAAAAGCCTGCCAACTTACTGGACCAGTCACTGTCACCTTCGTCTCTGAATTGATATCTTCAGGTGCATAGCAGCTCAGGACCCCTCTGGTACATTCCTTAATACTCCATCCACTTCTACCATGTCTACACCCATACCAGAAGACCCAAATCCCTTTGATTTTCAAGCAGCTTACAATGAGCTGCATCAGCGTGTCATGGTTTTAGAGGTTGCTTTGCATGCTGAGAGAGAACAGAAGGAATTACTGGCACAACAGGTTCAACAGATAGATGTCCAGGTGCACACCTTGAACCATGATGTCGCTAGCCTTATGACTGCATCCACTACTCAAAAACACACCACTCCTGCCACTCCTGCTGACTTTAATGGCTACAGAGAAAAAGGACGAGCCTTCTTGAACTCTTGTAACACTGGGGGCATGAGCAGATTTTTAGTGTAAAAAATGTGATAAAAATGCTTTTTCCTTACAGGTTATTCACTCACTGTTCTGGTTGAAAAATCTCCCAAAAATGCTGCTTTTTTATCAAGTTTTCAGACCTGAAAATCTGGTACATATTTCACATTTATAGGCATGGGAAATGGATGTAAAATGTGAGAAACAATGAATTTACTTGTTGATTTCATGCCACAAAAATGTAAGGACAATCTTGGTTTTCATGGGCCCTGTCATTCATGAAATCAGGTCGTGCTTCATCCTTTGCCACATGCGTCTTCGAAATGGAAACTAGAACTGGTCGCCCTACCCATTCTACCCGGGTCTCTTTCTAGAAGGCATTCAGGTCGACATTCTTCCTTCCCCATGAAGAAACTACTGCCTGGACCAAACTCGAGTCACGTCAATACTATCAGAATCATCATACTGTTGATGACTATATCGATGAGTTTGAAGAGCTGGTTGAGAAGTCTGGATACGGAGAACAGGCCTCCCTCGTCATGAAATTCCGCCATGGTCTCGACCCTTCCATCCAGAGTCGGATTGCTAATATGGTTGAAGGACACCCATCAGACAATGACCTTTCCAAATGGTTTTCAGTGGCTAGGACAATCTCACAAGCATGTGCTGCTAATGAAGCCTTTCAAAGCACCTCACGCCCTACACCGAATACTTCTACCTGTCCCTCTCCTGTCTCTGTTGGTGTCAACCACCGAAACCCACCCCCACCTCACCAATCGGAATCAGCACCACAGCTTCAAGAAGTCCCACCTATTGCTACCATGGGTGCCCAACCAGTGGCAATGGAGGTAGATGCTGCTTGCCATCGTCAACCCAGTTCCCTTGTCTGTCATAGGTGTGGAAAACCAGGCCACTTCGTTTGAGAATGTCCTCAGGCCTTTGATGTTCGGACCATGACTGCTGAAGAGAAGGACGAATGGATTGCCCACTTGCTGTCATCCACTGATCCTAGAGTTGCAAGCCCTATCAAGGAAGACAATCCAGAGCCTCAGGAAGGAGAAGAGGATTTTGTGTCACGCAGCAGGTGAATAGTGTGCCCCTGCTGCCAATTCACAATTGTTTAGCTTTACTGCTGTGTAATCAAACAATGAATACACAGATTCAGAACCTGATTCCTCAGCTACGGAGACCAAAATGCTAGACACACAACCCTTAACTCCTCCCCCGTCTCATACTCGTTTCCGTCGTAAGAAATGGGAATGAAACCTTCCTGCACAGTATGTTGTTGCTTCCACCCCAAGCCCAAACTCCCTCTCTCTCCCAGTCAAGGTTCAAACCACAGATACAGCAGAGATCAAGTCGGTTCGCGCTCTACTTGACTCCAGTGCCACTGGTTTGTTTATCGACTTGGAATTTGTTCAGGAAAACCACCTCACTGCACGACTACTCTCTCGTCCTATTCCAGTGTACAATGTTGATGGCTCACCCAATGAATCTGGATCCATCACTAAAGTCGTTGATCTAATTCTGCGGTACAAAGACCATTCTGAGAGAGCTGCATTCACTGTTACCCACCTAGGGCATCAACGTATGATCCTTGGCTACACCTGGCTCCAGGACCACAACCCAGAAGTTGACTGGTGTTCTCAAGTGGTAGGGGTGTTTTTGTTTCTTTCCCTTTGCCATACATGTCGCAACATCATCAAGGAAGAACATCAGAGAGCCCTATGACTGTGCACCTGCCGTATTGGTCCTTGCCCCATTCTCATGCATGATTCAGATGGATCAACAGCCGAAGAACTCCTCCTGAGTCAACAGTATGGGGGTGATTCTGAAACAGCTGAAGGCTCATCTGATGAAGCTATAGAAGAGGGTGACCACATTCTAGTCACTATGCTCCCTCCCCAAGCTGAGTTAATTCGTGCTTCGTCAACAACATCCCAATGCCTTGCAGAAGCTGCCTGGCACAATTCCCAACCTTCAGACACTCTTCCAGACTACCTGTCCAACTACAAAGATGTCTTTGCAAAAGACTCATTTGACAAGCTTCCAGGACACAAACCATGGGATCATGCCATCAAGTTAGAACCAAGAGCTAACCCCAGAGCCTCACCCAAGGTGTACCCCCTCTCTCCAGGAGAACAGGCTGAATTGGACAAATTCCTTGAGGAGAATTTGAGCACAGGACACATCCGACCATCAAAGTCACCAATGGCCTGACCAGTGTTCTTTGTTAAAAAGAAAGATGGTGCCCTACAGTTTGTCCAGGACTATCGGGTGCTGAATGCAATGACAATCAAGAATCGCTACCCTCTTCCCTTGATTTCTGACCTTGTCAACAGCCTACAAGGGGCCCACTACTTTACTAAGCTTGACATTTGTTGGGGCTTTAACAATGTCAGAATCAAAGAGGGTGATGAGTGGAAAGTGGCATTCAGAACAAATCGGGGACTGTTTGAACCTTTAGTGATGTTCTTTGGCCTCACTAACAGCCCTGCCACTTTCCAGACTATGATGAACGACATCTTCCACGACCTCATTGCTGAAGGTGTTGTGTGCAATTATCTGGATGACATTCTGATCTTTTCAGAAGATCTAGAGAGTCACCATGAAGTCGTATGGAAAGTGTTACAGCATCTCAGAGAACACAAGCTTTATTTGCATCCTGACAAGTGCGACTTTGACAAGACCAAGATTGAATACCTAGGTCTCATCATCTCTCATGGGAAGGCCAAAATGGATTCTGTCAAGGTTGCTGGTGTCGCTGAGTGGCCAACACCTAACAACAAGAAGGAGGTACAATCATTCCTTGGTTTTGCCAACTTCTACCATCGATTTATTGAGACATTCTCATACCATGCATGTCCAATGTTCGACCCGCTTTGCAAAGACACTCCTTGGATGTGGGAACCTTCACAGCAGGCTGCCTTAGACACTATAAAGAAATTGGTAACATCTGCACCCATCCTTGCATTCCCAGATGGCGACCTCCCATATCATGTTGAAGCAGATAGCTCCGATTTTGCAACTGGTGCTGTTCTTTCCCAACAGTCCAAGGTTGATAACAAGTGGCACCCCATAGCCTTCTTCTCCAAGAGTCTCAGTCCAGTTGAGCACAACTATGAGATCCATGACAAGGAAATGCTCGCCATCATGCGTGCCCTCGAAGAATGGCAACACTTCCTTGAGGGGCGAGGCATCATATCAAGATCTGGACAGACCACAAAAATCTCGAATATTTCCACACAGCCAAAAAGCTCAACCATCGCCAAGCATGCAGTCTCTTTATCTGTCTCAGTTTGACTTCAACCTGTACCATCGTCCTGGCAAGACAATGGGCAAGTCAGATGCACTCTCACGCCGACCCAATCATGGCACTGGATCAAATGACAATAATAATTTGGTACTTCTCCAACCAGAACTCTTTGTCATCCGTTGACAAGCATGATACTCGACAGCGCCTACTACACTACAAAAGACGCTCCCTGCACACACGCCTATCATCATCAGCTTTCGCCAGACCATCATCTGCTGTGCTACCTCCAGTCCGCCAGACATATCATCTCCACACTCATTCTATTTTTCATCAATTCTATTTTCAATATGCCATCCAGCATTGCCGCCACCACGTCCCATGATTCATTTCAGATGACCGCCAAGCCAGACATACACGTTGGACCACGCGTTGAACTTCCTAGTCGGCATTCTCCCCTTGATGTTCATTTGTCCAGTCCTCCTCCACATGTCACACATCGTCGGTACTATCCTCTATATGTCAAATCTCCTGAAGGCCCATACCAAATATTCCCCTCATATCCTCCTTATCACATTCACGATTGCATATGGGTATTCGATCAAACCTTCCATGCTCCCTTCTACGTCATCGGTTTTGACCCAAACTTCGAACCAGTGAATGGTTGGCATCGTATCGTCCTCAGGAATAACTGGTACATCAAAGAGCACGGACCAGGAACAGAGATTTGCTACGGTTATGTGCCTAAGGACTTCGTCAAGAAGGGCTCGTCTTCGTTCCCTCTCTGGAGGAAATTTGTATCCAAGTGTCATGATTGGTTCACATGTTTCTGAGTTGTCATCAAGTCACATGACTCACTTACTTATCTTCGGAGAAATTTGACAAGCAACTGGAATCCTATTGGACGGCTATGACTCATTTTCATCACCTGACTCACTCGCTTCTTGGCTGTGCTTCTATTTCCAATTGTTCCACATGGTCTATTGTCTATGACTCACTTCTATTCTATTTCTGGCTTCTATTTCCAATTCGCTGCCATATTTCCCTTCATTTCTTCGACCACCTGACTCATTTTTCCATTCCCTTACAAACCACCTTCCTATTTTGGTTTTCTGCCTCTCGCCGTTAGTCATTTCTCCTGTCTGCTGTCGACGACATCGTTGTATGGCATACTCGCATCGTTTGTTGTTCTGCTCATGTATATAAGGCCTGTTTTGCCTTAGTGTACCCCAATTCACCTCTTTCAGTTGGATTCACTCGTCTAAGTCTAAGTCTAAGTCTACTACTACGTCTACTACTACTACGTCTACATCAAGGCCAGCTTTGTCAATCACGTGACATTTGCTGTTGTATCTCGTCTACGCTTACATCAGCATATTACGTCATCATCTTCGTCACTGCTACGTCCTCATCTTCGTCTTTGTTCTACCTTTGTTGCTGCTGATAGCAAAGCGCACTGAGCCGAACACCAGTGTAAGTAGCCGTGCAACGACGACACCGCTACCCACTGTCTTTTGGATCTATTTCCGAAAGTAAACCAACACCGTGCACTGGAAGGACTAGAGTTTACAGGAGAAGAACGCAACATCCTAAGGGACATTCGTAAGGGCACCAAGGAGGGAGAGCTGGAGGAGTTGGTTGCACGTGCTGCCAAGGAACTTTGCAAGACTACTGGGAAGTCTGTGAAGTCATCAGAATGGGGTGAGAGGGATGGTACACTTCTGTTCTGTGGAAAGGTATATGTCCCCAATTAGCATGACTTATGATGTTGAATTGTCTCCCAACATCACAACACTCGTATTGCTGGCCATGCTGGATGTTGGAAGACCTTGGAACTTGTCTCTCAGAACTATTGGTGGCCTCACATGTCTCACTACATTGGCAGCTACACAAAGGCATGTGACCTATGCCTACACACCAAGGCTCAATGTCAGTTGCCTGTTGGAGAACTGCACCCTCTGGAGATTCCTGAGCAGCGCTGGGAGATGGTCAGTGTTGACTTCATTGTAGAACTCCCCGACTCGCATGGGTATGATGCAGTGATGGTCGTCGTGGATTCCTTATCCAAATGTTCTCACTTCATCCCCACCTTGACCACAATTACAGCATTGGGAGCCTCTCGTCTCTTTAGGGATCATGTTTGGAGACACCATGGCCTACCCCTCTGCGTGGTTTCAGACTGAGGTACACAGTTTGTCAGTGAGTTCACTCAGGAGCTATACAGACTTCTGGGTATCGAGGTGGCTGCCTCCACTACACACCACCCACAGACTGATGGACAGACAGAACGTGTCAACCAAGAGCTAGAGCAGTATCTCCGTCTATTTGTGAACGAGCGACAGGACAACTGGGATGACCTCCTGCCCCTTGCAGAGTTCCAGTACAACAACCACATCCATTCATCCACAAAAGAGACTCCTTTCATGCTCGACTCTGGTCGCCACCCACAGATGGGCTTCGAACCTCACCAACAGCCATCTAGGAGAGAAGCTGTGAATGAGTTCAAACAATGAATGGCTGATTCCCTATCCGAACCCCAAGCCGCCCTTGTAAAGGCAAAAGAGGATATGGCTCGATACTACAATCGTCATCGTGAGCCAGCCCCTACCTTTGTTCCTGGTGACAAAGTCTTCCTAGATGCAAGTGACATTAGCACTACTCGCCCTTCTAAGAAATTGTCACATCAGAACCTAGGCCCCTTCCTAGTGGAACACAAGGTTGGATCCAATGCTTACCGTCTCCGACTCCCCAAGTCTATGAGTCACCTCCACCCTGTCTTCCTGGTGGTGAAGCTCCTCCCCTGCCCCCCTGACCCCATCCCTGGTCAGAAAGCTCAACCCCCACCTCCCCCAGTCCTTGTAGGGGAAGATGAGCACTATGAGATTGAACAGATCTTGGACAGTCAATTCTGCTGTGGAAAGCTCGAATACAAGGTCAGATGGAAGGGGTATGGATATGAGCATGATGAGTGGATCCCCAAGGCAGATTTAGCAGCCCCAGACCTCATTGCTGACTTCCACCTCCTCCATCCCAGTGTCCCTCATTGCATTCGTGCCACAGATTTTGACACCTTCCGTCAAAAGGCACTTGTACCTCCAGTGGGTGTCAGTGTGTCGGGACATCACACTCTAAAAGAGGGATGATGTAAGGGGAACCCCTCATACTGCTCCTTTTTATTCTCCTTCTCCTATTCTCCTCTCTTATTCATGTTCACCCCTTCTATCCCCATCTCCCTTTTATCTCTCTTTTCTCCCTGTTGTTTCTATCTAATATTTCCATTTCCTTCCTCCTCCTCCTCCTTCCTACTCACTTCTACAACTGGCGCTTCTATTCGTGATTCAAGTGCCTGGTGACATGTGCAAGTTGGAACCTACCTGGGCTACATCATAGATCACGTGACTTCTGTTTTAAGCGTCCAGAACGTTCAGTCAGTTCGGAGACTTTCCTTAATTAGTAGTCGCCTCGGCAGTGGGAGTCCTTAGGCTTTTCTCTTTGGATTCCCATCTGCCAGGTATGTATCCTTGCCGGTAGCCTTCCTTGAGCTTATATACTTTGGATTCCCATCTGCCAGGCCCTAGTGTGATATTCCACTAACCCCAGAGGTTGCCCTTATAGTAACAATAAACCAATATCAAGTGAGGGTTAGCTTTTGGATGAAATTACATGCATGCAACAGGTAGGAGATATACACCCTCAGGTACAAGGTTCAAAAAGAAACGAATTGCTAATATCATACCAGCTATGGAAAGGTCTCTATCATGTCCCAAAAACAGTACCTCTTGGTCTATGGTGGAGCACCTTTGACACAGAGTTAATTGACCAAGCTAAATGGAGAATCTTGTCCAACCCCAATGAACCAACTTCATTACACAAAAAAGCAAGGACACTTCCAAAAGCTCATGAAAGTTACCAAGGCCCATCCAATACCACAAATGTGACCGGAAATATTGAGCTGAGAAAAAAGCGCAAGCCAGATGTAGACCTA
>MU134891.1:0-28142 GCA_015039355.1 Ramaria rubella | reverse complement strand
GCGACGAACTAACAGAGGGGCATGCAATCGCATCCATGGCAAACAGCAGAAGTTTCTGCTTCTGTATCAACGAGCGCTGAACAATGAATTCAAAAGGAGACATGGGCGTCTTTCCGCTTATAGCCTCCGCTCTCAGTGCATCAAAACGGTTTCCAAACCCCTTCCAACCCCGCTTACGGTATTGGAGTCGTTACCTTTGGGAAACCGCCGCGGGGCCCGTGATTACTTATCCTTGCCCGTGATTACTTGTCCTTGCCGTGGTCACTTATCCCTGTGATCCCCAAATCCCGAAATCTAAAGCTTTCATAAGTATTGCCCGGGCGAGAAATCGCGTTTTTCGTGTTTTTTTTTCGGGTTCAGATTTTGGCCAATTTTGCCCGGAAATTTCCTCAGGCGTTCTTACTCTATTTTTGCCCGATCGTGCCTCGAAAACGTGGTTGCTCTTATTACACCAGGCTGACATTGGCTCGACGATTTATCATGTATCATCTAATAAATAATAAACCATATTGCACTATTCCTGCCACTACACATTCTTTTTCCTCTATGCTCTGCTTGTCATCCACGTTATTCTCCTGGAGTGATTTGTATCTGTTCATGAGTGGATCACGCCTGGAATTAATCAAGTAGGCTGTGAGCTATGGCCGGGACTGGAGGGCAAGCAGGGCTGTGGGCATGCAGTGCCGGATATGCCAATTTGACCTTGACACAACTATTAATATTCTAATTGCCCAGGATGCCGTTGGGGCTTTCGGTGAGTCTTCAACAAAACCTGTCAACCATGCGATTTAGTCTCTGAAAACACTCAAAAAATTGCCCGGACATCCCCTCAGTGAGTCAAGCTATGCCAATTCTTAGTTTTGGCTGGATCATGCCCGGATGCATTTGGGTCAAAAATTCAAAATTTTCACCCGCAACCGGGGAGCACCCTACCTAACGATAATCACGAGTCTTCCCCCTTCGGATAAATTTTGATAACAAGCAATTTATATGGAGATATCAAAGGGACTGTATCTACTGTTCTATGGTTAAGCAGATCATTAAATACTATCAGTGAGAGGAGACGCGACACGCTCTGGAACACAAGGGGGAAAGGCATAGAGTGGATGGTATGCAATGATTAATGGATATACAGCCACCACCTATCAACACTGAAGGGACAATATAGTCCTAAAAATTGCATAAGATCAGGGGCTCCGGACAAGAGCGATGGATATCGTACCTTAACTTTTAACCACTTATATCCATTCCGCTGCAGATCTACTTGCCACCAGTAGTACCCATACCCATGGAGGCTTTGAAGGAATCGTAGATCCACCATTGGAAGCCTTGCATACCATCAGTCAGCGTGAACCAGGACTTCGGCCTGTTCTACTCACCAGTCAATGTACCTGTCAACAAATCGGCTATAAGCATTATGGAAGAAAAAAAGCAGAATGTGCACAAACCAATCATGAGCACCCTAGTTCCAAGGCCCTTCGTTGCCAGTGTCATAATACCCGTCTCGCTTGCAATCGTCCCGATCGACTTGCCCTTGTTGTCCGCCTTGCCCATCAAACTGACCAAGGTATCTGCAGGGTGCGAGACGATTGCACAAACCACACCAGCAAGATAACCAGACGCGAACGTAACACCGAGCTGAGTGGGCTTGCTGTAGGTCTCCTTCGGCTCCACGAACACATGGGTATAGAACAACGACACGATCTTCTCAAAGAAGTAGAACTTGGCCATGGTGTACGGGACCTACAAATGCAAAATGAATGGAGAACTGCAACCCTGCACTGTATATCACCCACTTGACGCGACCAAAGCGGGACCAGTGACCCGAAAGGATAGCGGAACTCGACCTTGTTCGCGTTCATGGCAGCCATAGCAGCACCGAATCCAGTGGGGAAAGTTCCCGCAAGGCTGGTCTGAATCCTAACTTTCGTCATCTCAAGCGGGCACAGCGCAACATCCGCGAACACCTCCGCGGACGCGGATCCCGCAAGCCAGATCGCGCCCTTATATTTATTGGCGTTCTCCTCGCCGGCGAGGTTTGAATACGCATCCTTGAATACTTCGTACAGACCGTACTTGAACATGCCCTGCAGCGAGTACCCGACGAGTGTGGGGCCAAAGCCTTTCCAGATACCGGTGGCGCCCTCCTCAGCCACGAGCGTCCTCAGTCCAGAGCCAAGACCCTTGTATTTTGTGGGGTTGACCTGCGGCACGTGTGCCTCATGTCACAACGACTTGGATAAAGGCAAACCGTGAGCGCGCACCTGCATGTTACATTTAGTGACATCCAGCGGGGTGATGCCTGCATGTGTGACACCACAAGCGAGCATGCCGCCAAGCATGCACTTGGCGTAGTATGAGGCATCGTGAGGCACAGGGCCCGCAAAACTACGGTGAATCAGGATGTGAATTTGCAGCGTAAAACAGATAAAGTGCTGACCGGGAATCCCACTTGCCAGGAGGTAGTAGATGGGACATGTCGTTAGATAAAGGTCCGTCTAGATGGCTCTAGTTAGAGAGACGGGCAGCCAGCGGCGGCGAGGAAGTAGGGTGTGGTAGACGGTGACAAGATGGTGAAAAATTTGGCGCGCGGAGGCGGCAACGTATAGCGGCCCCGGTTCTTTCCGATTCGGAGCGAACGTGCATGTACAGGAAGGAGTCATCTACTACAGCCTCAGCTTGGAGAAAATCCGGTGCCAGCGCACCTGGGCTACCCAGCATGATAACATACTTAGACTAAACGGCACCTGGTGACTAGGATTTATTTTTCTAAGGTGAGAGCTTTTTGTAGTATTATTCGTGCCCGGTTGTGAAATCTACTTGACTATGTCAGTCATACTGGGTAACCCAAGTGACCAGCCCAGCAGCAGTCTAGCTGCATGACATAGCTCCCCAATCTAGGTCGATCTCCACATCCTCATCTGCATCTTCCTCAAGCAAAATCCTCTGTTGGCTGTTTCTCTGTGAATGAAACATAACTTGGTAAGTGCACGACCGGTATTAGACAGCAACAACCACACCCGGACAGGTTGTTTCCGTGCAAGGAGGTGTGGCGAGGACACATGCTCATCCACAGGGTTGCTGATAGCAATCTCTGATGATATTTGGATGCTGTGGCCCGCAGAGGGCGGTGCACATGGCGGGAAAGACTCCGTAGGCTTGAAGAACCGGGCATTCATTTTATTTCCTGGAGGTTGAGGAGCGTGAGGCGGCGTATGGTCCAGTGCATCTGATGTTGCGGCCAGAAATCTTCCGGGGACTGTAGATCGTGGTTGGAAGAAGGCACCAGGAGCATGTGGGGTGGGCGCAGAGCTTGTAGATAGAGGAGCACGATGGATTAAAGAAGGCGCACGAGATTCGTCAAGAAAGGCCGGTGTACGGAATATTTCGTTCCTGGGAGTAGCTGTGGCCCTAGCTGGAAGACGCGGCTTTTTTTTTGTGGGAGTATCAGATGAAGAGGTTGGGTTAGAGGTCTCTGCAGCACTGTGCAGCCGGGGATCCGTACGCTGGATTTCTGGGACTGGAGACTGTTCTATCCGCCGAGGTTTAGGATCCCTTGGAAAGACGGTTGGCACAGGTCGGAACAATAAATCACCGTGGTCAGGCACGGATGAGAATACCGGATTACACAAAGGTTCAGCGTTACTACACTCAGATAGTACCACCGGCTGCTGAGCAAGAGCGCTAGTTCTTTGCGGCGGGGTTTCGCTGTCAAGAGTGCGGCTCGAAGGCCTGGGCGTAACCGGTTGTTCTGTGCGATTGTTGGAGACATGTGTTTCGGAACACTGTTGGTCATCCACACCCTTGGAGTTCGAAAGTTTACGTTTCAAGTATAAGACCGGAGGGGAGTCGGAAATAGCACCCAAAGGTTCTACAAGCTTCGGAGATCGAGAGGAGGCTGAGCGGTCAAGATCAATAGAATCGATAAATGATTCCAAAATTTCTTGCTGAGAAGCCTTGACTTGCGCTGGGAGTTTTTGGAGCAGGTGCAGGGCAGGCAGAAGAGATACAAGCGTAGAAAATATCTGATTTTGTTGCTGGGGCGAGTCCCTGAGAAGTGGAGCAAGAGGCGTTATAGTGGCGAGTGATGTCAAAATGTGGCCCTGTTGCTCCGATATGACGTGAAGTTGCTGTGAAGTGACATGTGCATGTGTGTGACTAGACTATGAAGATCTAACCTTTTGGACCAAATCGGCTCTCCCCTCTAAAAGTGCTAACCTTTCATTGACTTGGGCTTGAGTGGCCTTTACATCTGCCAAGGCCGTTGCTTGAGCTGGCTCACCGAGAACTTCGAGCAAACCTTTTTGAGTCCGATTGACTAGGAAAAAAAAAGACGCCTTGTGAGGACACGCATATATAGAGGAATTCAGGTTAGCTGGGCTCTACTGGTCGCATTCATCTCTTCCAATACGTTGTCATGGGCTTCTGCGAAGCAGCTGTGAACTTTATCGATGTCTCGTTTTGCGTGCTCGACGGCAGCCACCAAATTTCCTAATCGGTCTGAGAACTTTGCAAGCAAGGAGGCTCGGCTTCTTTGGAGTCCTACATTCATTTACCAGTGCACATACCTGTTCCAATGTGCTCTTAGTATCATGGAGGACGACGCGCAGAGAGGTGTTTGTTTTGTTCTCGGGGACGAGTGGGATGCTATTGGGGATGCTGCTGGGCTCATCGGACGCCGCTGGACGCGTCGAGGGACGCAGCTGGGCCCACAGAAGAGGATTAGATCTGGGCCTGGAAGGGGAGGACATGAGGAGGATAAAGTAGTGTGACTATGTGACCATGTACGCGGCGGAATAGCCGCCGCGTGGAGGACACAGTGGATGCCAGACTCGACCAAGACTCCCCCCCTTGCGTCTATCACCCTCCTCCCAACCCCTCCCTCCATCTCCTCCGTTTGTCTATGCTCCCACCCGCACCAGCCCCCGGCGCCGGTGCGCTCAACGCTGCCAACCACAGCGACCTCACGCCCTCGGAAATGCTTGCGACTCTGGGCGTGTCGCCCGAGCAATTTAGACGTCACCAAGAGCAGCTTAGACGGTCGTTTATGTCCTCACAACGCCCAGCACGCCCAGCAAGTGGACAGCACACACTCCCCTTTCCCCTCAATCTGCCCCCGTCGTACCCTACATCATCGGGTTCTACCGCGCCAGCTAGCCATCCACGCCCACGACGCGCCCCGTCTGTCTCAGAGTCATCTGCAGCTGTCAGGAGCGAATACACACGCGCCCTAAGCACCCCACGCGCGTCTTCATCAGATGCCAGTGCAAAACGCTCCCTAGACGCCTTTATGGATTCTCGCCCGCCTGCGCGTGTGCACGACACAGATTCGTCTAGCTCCGACTCTGACACGGTTCTTCGAAAGGTATGACGCGACCGAGAGTTTGTTGCGCGCGTAGTTTACCCACGCCTATATCTAGGTCCTCCCATTACCACAAGAAGACTTCATGCACGGCGAGCCTTCTGCGTTTCCGTCCTCTTCACCTCCGTCGTCTTCTCCCGTTCGCACTCCACGCGAGACATCCCCTTTGCTTTCCATGCACGCGTATCCTTCATCACCCACTCCCAGGTCCAGGCATCAGCCCTCAACGCGTGCTGATGCTTCGGATCTCGCCTATACACTTCCACCAGGTCCTTATTCTCCTGAAAAGCCCTCCTGGTCCCTCGCTGCTCTAATTGGCCAGGCCATCAATGCCGCACACTCTGGTGCACTGCCTCTTAACGACATCTACACCTATATTTCCACCGTGTACCCCCATTATAATCGGCGCGATCAGCCGTGGATGAGTTCCGTCCGGCACAGCTTGAGCGTCAATGATGCGTTCGAAAGGGTTCCGGATCAAGAGAGAAGTGTCAATAAGAAAGGAAAGAGCAAAGGAATGACCAGGCTCAAGGGTGGCTTATGGAGAATCAAGCCGGAACACCAGGACTGCTTCATAGGAGGAAATTTTATCAGGAAGGGTGCCAAAGGTTCTGGGCCCGGTAAGAATTTAGGACCACGGAAAAGACGAAGAGAAGACGATGGAGAACATGACGATAAGAAAACCAAGACGAAAGAATCAAGTCCACCCTTTCCCGATTCTTTGCCGCGGGCAAGTTCGAGACTCGCCTCTTCTTCCTTGCCTCATTCTGTTACCAAGCGTTCCCCATCGTCTCCATCGCCCCGCACAAGTTATTCTATCCTCACTGGAGATTGCTCCCCCCCCAGTGCCTCAACTCCGCGACCTTCTTCACCCCCTTCACTATCAACTTCTCAGAGCACATTACGCTCTGACTTCTCGCCACCAGATCCTTTTGGACCCCGTTCCTCATCCCCGGTGATGGCTGAACAAGCATACGGTCATTACACGATTGGACTCCCCAGCTCACCTGACCTACCACTCGCACAAATGATAGCACGGAAGAACTCTACCACGCAAGCGAATTCTTCTGCAGCTGCCTCCCCCCTTGAACCTGGATTTCAGCTTGAAAGGACGAACAAGGATTCACAGGTTGGTGCCTTTGTCTTGTTTTTTTTTTCCTGCTTCTCATAAATTCTTGAGCAGAGCTCACCCCAATTTCCCACGTCCAAAACCGAAGATATGGAACACAACCGCGATCTCTTTACACGAGTACTTGCCAGCAATTCACAGACAGGATCCTCAGTCCCGCCTAAAACGGCACGTCTTTTAGTATTTCCCCATCCCCCCTCCTCTCCACTCCCAGGTCCTTCTTTTCCTGCACGACCCACAACGCCGCCCTCACACCCCTCCGGCTCCAACGTCACACTATCCCCCATCCGTACTCCAATGTCGCACCGCGGCCTGCACATGAGCCCCTCGCGCAGCCTCGCGCACTACAAGTCGAGTCTCGAGCCAGAATGGAAGTCAATAGGCCGTCCGACGACGCCTCAACCGCGCAATCTAGACCAGGACGATGTACGGTTCGGGGATGACGTGGTGTTCTCGACTCCCAAGCGGCCATTGCTCCCTTCTGGCTTGCATGCATCGCCGTTCCGCACCCCAGCGCGGCCGACCAAGACGCGTACTTCTGCCTGGCTGGAGCAGGGATATGACCCATACGACCCCAATACACTCCTTGCCGACGAGCTAGCGAGACACGCAAAGGAGCCCCAGGAAAGCCCCGGCGGCTTTTTTGGGAAGGAAGGCAAGAAATTATTGTACGACAGTCCTAGTGTTCCTGGCAGGAGCGACTGGCGGTTTCAGGGGGAATTATAACAATGGAAATCCCCCGAAGAGGGATGTTTCATTGGCACCGTGGCATTGCCTTCGGCATTCAGATCCTGTTTTGACCTCCTGGTGGAGCTGGTACCTGATCACCGTTCCTCCCTCCGCTCTCCAACCGCCCTCTCGCCCTCTCCCTCGCCCCCCCCCACTCTTTCCCCTTCCCTCCAGGGGAATATTCTCCGGGGCCTGGCATACACTAGTATTCCTCATCCGATCGTTTGCATATTCAGTTCGGTAACCGTTTCCTTCCAATATCTATTCCCAGATCTCAACACCCTGTATGAATCGCACATTTCCCCTCATCGCTCCGCTTTTATGCGTGTTTTTGTCTTTGTCCTCGAGTCTGCACATCCGAGAAGTGTATGGTTTTTACCCTTATAGAATGCAAGTCGTCAGCTCCCTTTGATGATGCGATACCGGCAAATTTGCCCTCAACGATCCCTAGGACGGATCACAATAAACTGAAGGGCCGCATTGAAGTATCCTAATGTGGTTGGCCTAGGGACATGCCATGATATGAGTCCATCCGACAAAACGTGAGATTAATATACATTCACCACCGAGGAGAAAACCTACAAATGCCTGAGTGATTCCTCAGGCTGGCTCCGGTGATGTCCAGCGCCCCTATCAAAGGTATGACGCTATGTAGACCTTGGCAGCTAGGGAAACAAATTGGAGGTGAATTATTACTTTAAATTATGTTTGAAGAGACCGAGGTGATACCGGTACTCAGAGACATCTAAGATATCAGTGGACAAAGATATTCCATAAACTGTGGACTTTTCTACTTAGAATCGAAAGTTTAAAGAATGTACATATCATAGGCACGGAATTTTATAACTGTGGCTGCAGTCTCACTAACCCCATATAGACGGAACGGGTGGTTCTAGTGGTTCCTAGAATGGGTCTCTGTTTCAATTACTCAACTCGGGGCAAGGGAGTTGCGAGTGATGTGTATACTAATTAGATGTGACATTGGAAAGAAAAATGGTGATTTCGGAGAGTGGGGAGTTTGATATTATTAAGATGTTGAAGGCTTTGGGGTATGCAGTGATCCGATGTCGGCTCCTCCAGTGCTCCTCTTAAGATCTAAAGTGGTCTACTAGTAGAGGCGAGCGACCCTGCAAAGAAACAATACTGTCTTCGAGGAAAGGGGCAACGAGGTGCTGAACCTTAATGTGTAAACCATGGTATGCACTGATCCCACCACCCCGCACTGCTCAAGATCTGAAGATTTGAAGCAGCCGAGCGACCGAAGACACATCACTATTGTTCTTCAATGAGCGATCTGTACATTAAGTAGATAAATCAGCCTATCAGGTGTGGGTATATTAGGGGGTGAGATGTATACACGGTGAGTCCGAATCTGAAGCTGAAGTGTCGACGCGCGATGGTTCAATCTCAATGATGGTACGTACACCTTCCGCGTCTTTTTTTCTGAGCGTTCATTTCTTGATGCCTTGGTCAACAGTGTCCTAGTCTATAACTAACTACCTTTCAACGCACAGGTTTAAGTTAGGTCCAACAAATGTGAGATAAGCGCTTCAACTTGACGTTGATCTCGTTTCACGGCCTTCTCGGACTGGCAGGGGCCCAAGTTGGAGCCTATGTATTGTGATGCTGGTAACGGACCGATAGTAATTGATGCAAGACTGCCTATCTGTAAAGGGACCCACTTTTCATCTGCTTGGTGTTAAAGGGTCTTCTCCTTCGCATCTATCTTCCGAGTTACATGAGCTCACCTTCTAGTTGTTGTTTCTGTCCTGTTTATTTGGTTCCGTTGCGTGTATTCACTGAGTCATAGGAACAGTTCAACAGTGTAATACCATACGTCACGACTCACCTCCTATAATCATCTATGAGTTCACACAAAGACGCCGGTTAGGTTCTGTTGTATTAAGATTAGTTGATAAAGGGGGGCTGGGGAGTGGGGCGAGAACAAATGCGGACACTGGCAATCTTTTTAGAATTGTTTACCTCAATGGGAGTTATATTATATCTCTGAATTTGACATGTACAGATCGAACGCCAATCAGTAAAGATATGCAAGGGTCGCCGGCCGCACCTTTATACTATTTTTATGTCGAAGGATTGCCACAGGTAGAAACAAAACGCTTGTATACAGTAGTACGTTTCGTTGATTCTACTTCGTCTGAAATAGATTGTTCTATAGTTTTTTTGGCAAATTTTGTCCAGAACATCAAGGTCAGTTATATAGAATGTAGTGGAGAAGATTTAAAATGAAAGAAATACCAGTTTTCCACAGCATTTTCTAAGCTGACAGGTATCCTGGCGCATTGACTATAGGCTTAAACTTAAGCTCTCAACTCACTCTCCGTTTGCGTGCTGTTCCGAAACCACATAAACTCCTCTGCAGTATCAGCTTGCACAACACAAAGATGACTGTTACCCGCTTCTTTTCAGGGAAGTTCAAGGATGAATACGCCGGCGACGACGACAAGTCCAAGCAAGTCAGAGAGCAGCTCTTTCAGAAGCACCTGGCCCTCTATAAGTCTCGTCCTTACATCACAAGTGTCCAAGGTATGTGCCATGAGTAACGTATGCGGATATGTTAGTAATCCAAACGTTTGCACGATCAATTCCAGGTGTGCATGGCGGACAGTCTCTCCCGCACGCAATGACCCATGGGTTCCACGTAAGTGCATATAAATTATAACAGCCAACAAGAGGTAATCGTACCATCAAGTACGCCTTTGTGGTGGAATTCGAGGTGGGTTCTTTGCGTACCCTGTGAAACCGGCACCCATACTTACGCTATACATAATGCCAGTCGGAGGAGAAAGTTGCGTATTACAATGATGTGGATCCAGCACACCTTGAGTTTAAGGCGAGTTAGTTTCTACATCCTGACAAATACGATCTGTAACAGCCCGTTGCATCAGGCTCATTCACTCCCGTATATGGCGGCAGCATTTATATGGGCATTTCCGCCTGTTTCCTAGAGAGTTATTCAAGGACGTAGAGATGTACCTAAACCTGACCTTCTGTCAAACATTATTCAGCCTCAAGAGTTCACCAGCTTCAAGTTTCACTCACCGCGTTTTAGGTAGTTGTAGTCCAAGTCTCCGTTTATGGCTGTACTTCATTCGAATTTCACAGTCCGCCTTACATAATACGTATCCGTAACATAAGAAATATTGTAATCTCGTTCATGGGCTCCACCTCGGTCCCAGAAGATGTCATGGGAGAGACTTTAAGTCCTATCGATCCACGCTTCATAACCACATTGGGATGCGCAAGGAGCAGACTCGGAACAACATTCAACAAACCTCTCCCCATACATCACATGAATCCTGGCTGCCAAGTTCGTCCCATGTTTCTCCGTCCTTAAACCCTTTTCTGCACCTACTTGGTACACACTTTGTTGAACTAGCGGGCCGCCTGGATGCCTAACGGAAATATGCTCACGTGTCACTGGGGGACTTCCATGTCAAGGACATACGAGCATGCGCACATATAAGACCATGAATCAGCTTTTTCTGCCTCCTGTAACCAAGATGTCGCTCGCTTTCTTGTTGTTATATTTCTTCGTGCTCGGATCATATGCGCTCACGTTCCACGGAGCCGACATATCTTCCCTTATAGTGGTCGAAGACCAGGGCGTCAAGTTTACGGATGCGGGAAAGATTTCTCCTTTCGAGACAATTCTCACGTCGCATGGACTTAATACTGCCAGAGTCAGGGTATGGACCGCGGGACAATACGATCTTAGCTATGGCCTCCAGATGGCCAAGCGAATTAAAGCAGCTGGGATAACCTTAATAGTGGATCTTCACCTCAGCGATACTTGTGGGTAACCATCGATACCGAATTTACGTTGATTTTTGACGGGCGTGTTGTGTACAGGGGCAGATCCAGGTCATCAATCAATTCCGGCAGCCTGGCCGACCACATTGTCTGGGTTGAACACGGAAATTTTTAAGTATGTTTTGATTATCCCTATTAAAATTCCTTTTACATGATGATCCTTTTCAATTTAGCTACACGCAGAGTATAGTACAGCAGTTTGCCGCCCAGGGTACTCCCATCGATATACTACAGGTAGGTTCATTCGTGCGCAAAAGAGTACACATTTTGAACCCGTAATGGAAAAGGTTGGTAACGAAATCAACAACGGTATTCTATGGCCTGTGGGAGAGATATCCGTCAACGGAATCAACCCCGTGTCGCAATTATTGCACTCAGCTTTCAACGGCGCAAAAGCGGCAGGCTTCAAAGGAAAAACCTTGTTACACCTTGCCAATGGCTGGGACTGGAGTGGCCTGTCTTCCTTCTTCTCAGGAGTCTTCACTCAAGGTGCTCTGGCTACCACCGACGTGGACATAATCGGAGTGTCATTCTACCCGTTTTATGACGCCGGGGCGACACTAGCAGCACTAGAATCATCGCTCACGAATTTGGCTAACACGTACAAAAAAACCATTGTTGTCGCAGAGACTGATTGGCCGGTATCTTGCCCAGGAGTGAACCTAACAGAACCAAGCATCCCGGTATCTACAGCAGGACAGGAGACATGGTAATAATGCACCATGCTCTCAGACGAGTGTTTCTTACGTGCTAGTCTTTCAGGGTCACCGACATAAAAAATATCCTTGCAGGTCTGCCAGGAGGACTTGGGCAGGGCATATGTGAGTGGTCAAGTGGCTTACCCAAATAACACAATTGAAGATGCTTCGCCCTTCCAGTCTACTGGGAGCCAGGTAACCTATTTTGGAGATGAATGGTATCACTTGACTTATGTTCTCCTCTCAGGTTGGGTTGGAAGTGCAAGTCTAGGCTCGTCATGTGCAGTAAGTAGCCATAGACAACTTCAACGACTGAAGACTGGGTTTATTGATTGTCTGCATATAAGGACAACTTGGTCGTAACGCCTGCTGGGGCAACCCGAACATCAATCGCTATATTCGACGAGATGTAAGGGTTGCAGAGGTTTAGGTGGAGCTCTTATAACAGTGCCTTGGGAGCTGTACCCATTAGTGTACGCTTTGAGACTGGATATCATCTTATTCAGTATATGTGATACAGGCATTTAAGTGACAGAGACTGGGGTAGTGTGCAGAGGCCGGTTTCGAGCCGAAGCCATTTCTTGTTTGGTCATCAAACTACTTGTATCTTGTATACCATTCCTCGTGAGCGTCACATCTCGCACATGATCGGATACCATGAATAAATTTCACATTAGACAATATAGAAGTACAAATCAAACAGAGAACCCAAAGCGGCTATGAACACTGATCAAATGAACATCTGTAACGGGTGCCGATCATACACGTTTTGTCCCTCGCTCAATTCGCCCAAGTCAGGATAGAAAGGCACTAGGGAGTCCGCGGCTCCGAGATAGAGGGCGTTGTAGATTCGCCAATAAACCTGCAAAGGGCGTAGCATTAATCTTTGAGATGTCTTATACGAAAGGGCCGTACTTACCTCACGGACCTTCCTGGCAGGATGGAACAAACCTTGGAGTACGTAACTCAGCAACACACCTGGTCCTAATGTCACTCGCATGGCTTCAATGGCATCCATAACGGCACCAATGACGTGAGGGGATGTCTCGAAGCAGTTTGGCCACACCAAGTTCATTAGGTGAAGCATCGAATCCTCGCATCCGAGGCCTGCGACACCCAAGGCAAGGTGCTTGACAATTGTGCTTGCTGTTTGACGATGGACCAAGTCGCGATCAGTGAGAGCGTCTTCGAGCATCGTGACAACAGAGTCGCAGTAATATGCCGATTGTGGGCCGACATATTCGAATACGAATGACAAGGCCTTTAGACAACCGGTACGCACGTTGAGTTCGGCTGTGCGGTACTCGGCCAAAATTGCGGGTATGCAAGTGAAAGCTAGAGGCGAAAAAAAGTCAGCAATAGCCACAAGTGCTCACAACATTCACTCACGGCCACAAGTTTCTGCAACAATAGCGATAGCGACAGTGCTGCACACACGACTCTGGCGCTCCTGCACTCGAAGGTTGGTCAAAAGCACCGATAGCACGTCTTGGGGACCGAGGGTCTTTGCAATATACCCGAAGGAGTTGACAGCCGCACGTCGAATACCCTTTTTGTGTGCTTTGAGAAGATCGAGGAGCTCGAAGCAGATTCGCATCCACTCGCGAGCCGGGACAAATTCAGCACCACGATCCGCTAGACTATGTGTTAGCAGGTGAAACTAAATGGTACGAGTTCAAAGACATACCTATGCGGCCAATTAAGTTGATGGATGCCTCTTGCACTTTCTCGTGACGATTGCGAAGAATAGGCGTCATTCGCGGTACTATAAAAAATGTCAGGAAGCTGCGAATATGGTGTACATCAGGGCTCACAAAGATCTTTAACTGGAGGCTGCATTTGTGTCATACCCACTACATTTGCAATGGCGCCTTCCGCAGCAATGATGCTTGACGCGAGGCAAGGTTTAAGTATTGTATTTAAAGCTAGAAACCCGGCACATAACTCACCTTCCGAGGGTATCCGGGTATTCCTCTCCAAGCTGTTCAAATAGGACGACACCAAGCTTGCTTAGAAGGTGGTCTTCACCACATTGCTTAATGACAACAGCTAACCGAGTTGTCAAATCGGCTGCTTGTTGCCGAACCTTTGCACTCTTGTTGTTGAGTCGCCAAAGCACAGTAGATACGATCTGAGTAAGGTACGGTTTGACTCGAACCCCTGGTAGACAAGTATGGTCAGAAGGATCAAAAAGATGGCTGTGAGTATTTACCTAGGGCATTCACAACAGTACCAAAGCCGTCCAACATGACTTGATCCTCACTAGTCTGCTCCTGGAAGGAGTAGATGATTCCGTCGACTAGGCGAACCTCCAAGCGTTCGTCGATATCGGAAGCACCAAGAGACGCGATAACTTTGGTGATCGTCTCCATAACCATTTTGCGGTATGGTTCTGCATCATCCTAGAATGACGGGTGAGATACGAGCGCATCGCTTAAAATGGAACAACATACCTTAAGATCATTCACGATTTTCCCAACGATTTCTGCGACACCGGCCTTCTGTGCCAGCTCAACCGTTGTTTCCACCACTTGACGGTAATTCCTTCGGTCTAGCGCCATACGCCGAACCCAGAACGCCTTGAAGAAGTCGGGAAGGATATCTTGCTTGATGTATTGTGGGGTGACACCCTCTGTCGCTGCACATTGCTTTACAACTTTGAGAACGATCTTTTTCATTTCTTCGTCTGACGTTTGGAATTCACGAATGAGAATAACTGTAACACCTTTTGTGTAGTAATTGGCATATTCCGGATCCATGAGCGGGATAATGAAACCAATCGCCTTGAGGAATGCCGCGAGACCCTTCCCACGATGCAGACGGATGCCATGCCACAGTGGCTTGAGGACACTATCAAAGGATTCGATTCCGTAAGGGGCCGCAGCTTCGGCGAGCGCAGCTAATCCGAGCGCCGTCATAGTGCGCACTTTCTGCTGTTCATCCTGAAGCCCATGAGCGATGGCGTCAACCAGATTGCGTAGATGAGGGAGAACAGCACAGCCCATCATAATTGCGATCTGCTGCACAATGCGAATACCAGTGTGACGAGCCTGCCACGACTTTTTAGAACGACATACTGCCTTGAGGAATGGAAGAAGAGATGGGATTCCCAGTGCAGAAGCGACGACTGAGAAGGCACGTGCGGTCGTGTTCCGCACATATTCGTCAGCATGGTCGATATCCGGTCGCATGGTGGAAATCATGTGCGCCAATCCGGCAGCCTTGGAAAGATTGGAAATAATTTCACGACCTTCAACACGTGCGTAGTAATCTTCGTCAATTAAAAGGGGTTCGATGACAACAAGGATCTTGTGCACGTATGGCCGTACGAGATCGTCTAGTTTGTATAGTACACGGTCGATGACCTTGACGAGTAGATGGCGCTCCTGATCCTCTAGGGTACGCTCCATAAGCAATGGAAGAATTTTGTCAAACAAAGGGCCTGCGCCGAACTCGCGGGCTTTGTCTGTGATCTGACGAAGAGCAGTCTTCCGCACGGGAGGGGTACCGTTTTTAATTTTCAGTAACAGACGCATGATTTTGCGCTCTTTCATTTCGTCAACAGAAAGCTCGGTTTCATCCTCCTCTTTAAGGATCTTGGAAAAATATTGGGCATCCTCAGCTTTGAAAAAAGCGAGACTGCCAACGCCTGGAATTTCTGTTGGTAACTCGGGAGCTAGGCCGGCAGCGGCAGCGGCAGCAGATGCATCCGAATCATCCTGTATCTGAAAGCCTGTGAATACAGGTGTTGGGGTGGCCATGAGTTTGCGGGCGGGAGTCTGAATAGCAGCGTAACCGTTGGGAGGTGTGACAATGGCATAACCGGTCGGAGGAAGAATGGCGTCAAGTTCTTCATCCGTAAGGAAACGATTATGCTTGTCTTCGACAAGACCAGGTGCATTCATGTAAATCGGAGTCATAGCGACAGGCGCATCATTCGCGGCCGGAGTCTGGTCCCATCTCGAACGTTTGGGAGTCTCACCAACAACATCGGCTGGGGTAGCATCCCACCTTGAACGACGCTTCTTTGGAGCAGCGGAATCGAGGGCATCCTTGGACCATTCACCCTTATCTGTCTCGATTGCCTTGCTCTCTGTCGGCTCAGCAACGTCCCATCTTCGTTTGCGCTTAGACCCCGCCGATAGCTCTGCAAGCTCCTTCGCAGCAGCCTCTATTTCTTCCCTCGGGGGCGTCCTGTCCAGGTCCATCTTCTCCTGGCCTTCCTCCCGCTGTTTACGCTCTTTCTCCTCGATCGCACGCTTCACGCGTACCTCCTCCTTCTCAAGTCTAGACAGTCGCATGGCCTCCTTATAACCACCCTGTCCATCCGACTCCCCTTCCTTGAAGGCATCCGCGCTGTCGACAGCTTGTCTCTCGAAGCGCCTGTTGTGGTAGTCAGATTGACGGGAGGCAATTTGACGTTTGGAGGTTGTTTCCGCGAAAGGGTCAACGTCTTCTTCCTCCGCGAGGTTGGCAAATTCCTCCAAGATCTCTTTCGGAGCAGTGAAGGAATCTATAAGACGTGGTTCCGACATGGTTTAATGGTGGCAAGAAACTGGTACAAACACGAGGCCATTCCACCAGACATTAGTCATCTGCCGAGTTGCCGCAGTTCCGTTCACGAACCTCCCAATTTATGTAAATTCTGTTGAACCATGTCATTTAGATATGTACACATGGATATGGATTCGAGGGTACATGACACGGGCTGCGAATCCATTTGTCTCCGATCATTATACCACAGCTCTGAGCGATCTGAGCTCTCGAGACCGCACACTGGAATAAGTAAGGTAGTTAATATGGAGAAGAGGCCATATCCTAGAATCCTAAGTAGCCAGGGCGGACATGCGCGTAGTCAGAGAGTGAAGCTGAACTCCTGGGTCTGAGGAACCATTCGTAGACGTCGTTGGGGAAATATCTCCAGGGCTAAAAGATAACCGGACACGCCCCCCGTTTCGATGGCTTGCGGTCGAATTTAGTAAGTAATAGTCCAACAAGATGTTGGGACTTACGTTAACGTTATATTATCGTGGGCCATCTCCTTTGTCGTCTCGAGCGCGGAAGGACGCGCCTTCACGCCGCAATTCTTGGATCACTGCCTGTATACGAAGGTTCAGAATCCTGGGTGTCTACCCTTTGCCAGGACACGTACCGCTAAGGCTTCAGGATTAACTCCACTCTCGATCATACCTACACACGTCGCCAATGTCTCTCTATCGAGTTGCGTATTGAGCAACTGTGAAATGTCGAATAGAACTGGGACATGTCTTGTGCAACTTTGAATGAGAAAATAACTTTGGTCTTATACGCACTGTCCAACGTTTTCTGAGCAGACCCAATCCTGTCGGTATCGTTCGACGACATGTGGTTTGGCGCTCGCAGTGAGTACGCGGGCGTGACACAGCGTGACGATCAAGTTAGAAAAAATCGAACCATGCGTGCGTTCAATTCTTTACCATGGCCCATGGCGCACCCTCAGACAAAACAGAAGAAAAAGCTGCTGCAACTGCTGCAAAAAACAACGTTACCGGAAAGGGCAGACTCGTTGACCAAAAGCTAGACGAACATACCAGGTTGGCAGATCGGGCTTGTCTATAAACCTTGACTGACTGTAAACACCTCTAGCTATGAGTTTGGAGGACCATGGGGCGTCCTTGCCATAATGACTGGCTTTCCAGTGCTTATGTATTACTTTTGGATCTGTCTCACTTTCTATGATGGATCGTTGGTGCACCCCAACTCAACGGACGAGATCCTACCATTCCTGCAGACGATGTGGAATCATATCAAAAAGGTGGATCTTTAAGAAATTCAGGTGAACTCTGATATCTTACTCTTGCATAGGATGCGTCACCTACTCCCTATGCTTTCAAAATGTACACTGGCTTAATTTTCTTCGAGCTCCTCCTCGCGTTCGTGATGCCGGGTTATCCACAACAGGGTCTTCCTGTACCCTCACTCAACTACCAGACCCTCATGTACAACTGCAACGCTATCGGCGGTGTTTACGGTACAGTTGTTACCGCCGCAGTCTTACATTTGACCAATACATTCCGTCTTACCGACATCATCGACAACTTCGGTCCACTTATGACCGTTTCCATGATCTGGGGCGTTGCGGTGTCCTTTGGCGTCTACTTCCTTACGGTCGCAACTGGAAACCAAATCCGCATGTCGGGCAACTTCATCTACGATGTCTTCATGGGCGCTATTTTGAATCCTAGGATAGGGAGCGTAGATTTGAAGATGTGGCTTGAAGTTAGGATTCCCTGGGTGCTCCTTTTCCTCATTTCTGTCTCGGGTGGGTTAAAGCAATACGAGCAATACGGCTATATTTCCCCGGTAAATCTGAGTTCTTTCTCTCCTCATGATGTCTCTGAACAACGGATTTCCGAAAGAACATGGCTTTTATGATCCTCGCGACAGGCTTGTATCTTAATGCATGGTGTGTTTTTCTCAGACCTTTTAAGATCAACGATCCTGATGTTCGTATCAAAGTGCCAAAGGCGAAGAATGCATACCCCAAACATGGGATATGTTCCATGAGAAGTGTGTGCTCCAACTTTTCCCCCCAAAAGGTCATCGAGTAACTAGTGTGACAGGTGGGGCTTCTTGGTGATTTTTTGGAACTTTGCTGGCACGTTCTCTTGCATGTTATTGCGTCGAGTTATTGACGTTGATTATTTGTTCAGGTGTTCCGTTTGTACGTATAGCGTCTATTTCTCCTTCTTTTCTTAACAGACTTGAACAGAGCTATTGCTATTCTATCGTATACATGGCGACGCACGATCCTGCAACCTACAGATTCTCGACAGCAGGTTATGTTGCTCTTTATGGCACTCTTTTAACCGCCTATTTCATGTAGGCCTTTGAATTTATGTTGTTCCGACGCCGCTGACCCGTCTTCAGATGGGACACGTCTATGTCCCAAAAAAGTAGATTCAAAATGCAACTCCAAGGCACATACCAATTCCGCTGGACCTTCCCACAACTGCCATGGGGCACAATCGAAAACCCAGCCTACATCCAGACGGAACACGGGTATGCAGGACCCTGGTGAAAGTGTTGGCAATCACTGACAAAATATTTCACAGTAATCGTCTTCTTACCAGTGGCTGGTGGGCATATGCTCGCAAACCTGTGCGTCATCTCCTTTAGAACTTGTCTCTCTCACGCCTTGACGTTTCCCAAAAGAATTACTCCGCAGATTGGGTACAAAGTTTGACGTGGGGGTTGGTAGTGGGTACTGCGTCCCCCATTCCTTACTTTTACTCTCTGTTCTTCCTCGCCGTGCTCACGCACCGTTGTGGACGTGATTTTGAACGGTACGTGGTTTGATCTGGAGGTGGAGATGTAGTTGATCCCTTGCTTTCAGATGCGCAGTAAAATATGGGAAAGATTGGGAGCGTTATTGTAGTGTGGTGCGATGGAGGTTTATTCCAGGAGTTTACTGAAGCTGTCGATGGTGTTGAGGATGGACGTCAATTGCCCAAATCTGCTTAGTTTGGTTCGCTTACCTATATAAGCTTTATAATACTGATCTATCCCGATCTTTGTATGGCTTGATGTGATCTTTAGCTGTCGAGTGGACCCCGGTGACTCCGTACGCCAAGATCACATTCTTTCCGGGGCGCACGGAGGCGTCCCATCCCGCCACGCCATCGCTTCTGCCGCTCGTGCGGGCGAAGTGATCGCCACATACGTCAATGCAGTTTTTATCAAGATTCGAAAGTTCAGATAAAGCAAAACTGTCCTCGCAGGCCACCAAGTGTCCCAACTACATTCAAAACGTGGAGACTTGTACAACACGGCTTACCAGCAAGCTTTCAGGGTAAGGTCCTTCTGGATGTCTCACGTCCCTAATGGATATTCGACCTCCCGCGGTGGCCCCAGATTGCCTGTTTTGCGACTGTGGTGCCAGAATGATAGTTTTCGCGTGCTTCCTGTGATCAATTTCTGTAATCAATTAGCCACCTTGAACAGCACCTTGATCACTGAGTCCTAGCCCAGACAGTTGTGCCATTACATCTTCATGTTTGCCACTGCCGTGCCTTTCCTGTAACTACACATTTTGACATACTGAGTCTCATTCCGCATGATGATGTAGCCCCTGTACGAAGAGGGTTGCCTATGTTGCGGTGAGCCAAGTTAGGAACTGTGGGGAAATGAGGTTAACCAGTACTAGTCTCTGAGCAAGGCGGTGCTCAACTAACCTATATCAGCATGGAATCACGAGCCATGCTTTTGCCGTGGCTGTGGACGAGGACAGACCCTGTGACATTGACATTGCCTCCACTATAACATTTTGTAAGCTTGAGAATGGCTTGGACGTCTCCAAACAAAAGATCTCCGGTCGGTCTCCGTGACGGCCGTTGTTTAAAATTTTCAATAAATCAGGGTGATCGGCCATGAATTCACATGTTTCGCTGCCCCTGCCCTGAAAAATTGAGCGGTCCCGTTCGTTCGCCTGCATCTCTGCGGGAGGGACAAGGGCGCGCTTGGAGGGCGCATGTAGTGGACCGACGCTTCCGAGGCGCATTCGCCGACGAGGATCATCGGAGTCACCGGGGTCCTGAGATCCCAAGATTACAAAGAAGAAGCAGCCCTAACTATCGGAGTTTACCACATCTCGATCAGGTGAATTCGCGTGCCGCATTTGCTGCAGACATACTTTTCACGCAACTCATAGCATGCAATAGTCGTCTTTCTTGTGCAGCCTCCTCCTTCGTTGACGCTATAGCCACTGGCATGAGCTGGCCTAGACAACCAAGCTCTTCTTCGTGTATTCCGTGCCGCAAACGCAGGTGCGGAGCTTGCCTTCGTACCGACCCATCCACTGACCTGCTTTCAGACAAAGATGTCAGAAGCCCTTTCCCTGTGCGTGTTCTTGATGTGCAGTGTGTCAATCTACTCATTCTCGTCTCGGGCGTCACGTCGCAGGCCCGTACTGGTGAGCTCGTATTGTATTTCATGGGTGCACAACGCGAACAGCGTCTCTAGTGTCAAAAATGGCCTGTCAGAAGCATGCGTCCAAGGCTCCATTGTCAAAGGCACACGGCATGTTTCCTTACCTCTTTCTCGCTGGTAACATCCTGACCGCTTGTAGTTCCTTGAAACCTTCCACTATTCAACTTCATGAGGACTTGGCCGTAATGAGCTTACGAGAGAGCGAGCTCGAGAAGGCTCTCGCCGACTGCCAAAGTTCCATATCTTCTGAGCCACATCCTCTTCTTGTCAAAGACCCTCAGATCCGCACCGCAAGTCCCATACCTGGCCTCCAGCGCAGTGGTACTGAGAATGAAGCGCACCAACCAGCGGATCCAGCTGACGACCTTGTTGCCACTCTTGGCATGATGTCCATCAACGAAAAGCAATACCATGGAGAAACGGCCACCTCTGAGGTCCGTCACTCTTCCCGATCCTCCATGTGCGCGGCACTCACACACCATTATAGTATCTCATCAAGGTAGAATGGTTTCGATCATAAGTGTCCCACAAAGCTTTCCTATCTTCCCTTTTACAGGACACTGGCGAAACTGAGGAGCACGAGGAAGTAAATAATATTTTACCAGCCAACCGCCACCCACCACCATTACAGCTGCCACCAGAACTCGTGCTAATCAGCGCACAGTTTCCCTTTCCCCCACCCGACCAACTTCCAATAGACATAAATGTGTTCTTACAGTTTTTGCCACCTTATGAAAGAGCACTTCAGTTACTCAATATCTACCACTCATATTTTGCTTGGAGGTAACTTCCTATATCCATTACCGTATATCCCGACTGCTCATTTAATTTCCCTGTAAGCACATTGCTAGCACCAGTCAGCGACACAATTGAGACCCTCATCTCACACTTTTATCCGGACGGCTCCGCCATAGATACATTGACGCCTCCGGATACACATCGCATATCGACGTTATTCATGATTTTTCTTCTAGGCACACTTTATGACTTGGACAAAGATATCGAGTCTGTGGCGATAGAAACAGAAGAGTTTCATACTCTAGCCAGAGCAGCATTGTCGTCGTATGCTATAGCTGACGACCCAACAGCGCATGGAATACGAGCCATAGTGAGCTTTAAGATTGCTTATTCGGCGGAAATATTAAAGGCTTTCAGATACTCATGATATGGTACTTCCGCTTGTTTCCCGGAAGAAGACCGTACGTCCGTTCAGATGACCATGGTCTATCGTGTAAAACATCGTTTTTCATAGGTCTAGCTATCAGTGGATATTGACGGGCGTACTAACAAGATTAATCCAGGCTGTATGTGGCTCTAGCATTCTAACATTAGACTTATTGTTGACGTTTCAATTTCCAGCGAGGGTTACGTACGTCGCTGATGCATCCAAGTCAGCTTTTTTCTACTAATCTGTTTATTTAGATCGTGATTGTTCGTTGGCCGTTCCTGACAAGAACATCCGGATACCATATGAGCAAACCTTTTGGGAGTACTACTGGTTTGTCGCTTTAGTTCACACCCCTATAATCTTAATGTAAGTCTTGATCAGTGTCGATATATGGCAGGCAAGTTTCACCCATATCAGACCTCCATCACCCGGGGCATTTTTTAATGGGGCCGAACATTATCTGATTTACAGAGCTTCATGTTTGGACGTCCAACGTCCATGGTAAGCAGCATGATCGACTGTCCCATGCCTCGAGAGGTCTTAGTGCCCCCTGGGCATAATCCAGATTGTTAGGCTTGACTCGTTTCAACCGTTTACGTCCGAGGTCTGCTAATTGCTTGTTGTTCTAGTCTTCCCATGGAAATACTCCTTTACACAACTCATTGGTGATCTCGTTGCGCAGGCCACTAAGACGCAAACTTATCGTGGCGTTCTCGAGCATGAGAAAACTCTGAAAGCACATAAAATCCCCAGCAGCCTTCAATGGCCCTCGCGAGAAGAACCCTTACCAAATGAACCCATTCAACGCACGTTTCAGCGATACATAGCCGCAGTCTGGCGGAATTCTTGTGAGCGTTAATGCCCTACAAGGTCCTTCTCCCTAACTGAGAATTATAAGCAATTATGTATCTTCATCGCCGGTGGATGGTGGACGTGCTTAGGGAATGTAAAAATTCTGGCTGTGATCCAAGTACGAATGAGCATTGGAGATCAGCAATCGCCGCTTATGAGAGGTAACCCGGATTTTTCCACGCCGTCACATTAATACTAACGCCACATGCTGCACAGCGCACGGGCCCTTGTTCACGACTTGCGGCGACTATGGCTTAACTATCCTCGCGTTATCGAGCGCATGGCCCCGTTTTGGAGCCATACAACTTCTGCGGGGGTGAGTCTCCTGAAATCGCTTCTACTCCTTGCTGAAATGGGTTGGATGTGGAAGTTGGTACTAGGTGCATTGGTGGCGTATGCTCCTGGTTGCGACTTCGCTGCAGATGCGATGCAGCACCTTGACGATACGGTTGGTATTTACGCAGAAGCAACAGAGAGTTTACAACCTGCAAATTCCCTGGTATATTATTTTATTACCTTGAAGAGCTTACTGTGATGATTTATACGCTCTGTTCACAGTCGGCATTACGACGGAATCAACGCCAAGCGCGACACGCATTTAACAGGCTCCACCGCCCTCACGATGCACCCGTAATCAAGGAGGATGAAGATATTGACATGTCGCCCGCTGACTCGCAATTCCCATTTATGTTTGGAGATTCACCGCCGCATATGCCAGGCAGTACTGCCGAAACTGGATACGGCCATGGACAAACAAACGGCCCTAATCTATCACCCCTTGGAGGGTCGCAACATATTCCCTACCGAGTGGCAACGGTGGGCGGGGCTACCCGTCCTACGCCCGGCCAACGAGTATCGAACACGTCGATACATGATATAACGATACGAGCTTCCGAATCACACGATACACGACAGCATGCAAGTGGAACATGGGATCAATATATGCCGCATATGGTCGTGCGCCATTAATTACTTTACCTTTGATGGGATTTCTTTTATCTTGCGTTTGTCTTGAGAAACAACTATATTTACAGGCATTACATTTTACCCAATCTCTACATGTATCTCATACATATACCAATGTATTTTCGTTGAAGCTCGATCGGTAAAACGCGTCAGATACGCATGGAGCATGGCGTTGCACGTTATTTAGATGGCTTTCTGGCCCAAAACATATAATTACATCCAGTTGTTCCGAGCTGACCTCTATTTGACAATATCCAGCGTCCTTCCCAAGGCAGGTACATGATGCCCCTCACTTCTGCCTCCAGTCTTCCCGGCGTATGATCAAACCATCGCATCTCGTCGCGGAAAAATGCAATCAACTCTTCGGAGTTGACGAATTTATCGTATGTGTGTGTCCCGGGTGTCACTGTCCCAAGGACCTTTTCAGCCAAGAAAATGGTGAGAAAATATGCGAGTGGTGTCCGCGCTATAGTGGACAGAAATATGTGACCTCCAGGCTTTGTTAAGATTAGCGTTGACCGTGGTATATTCCTCATGAACATACCTTGACAAGCTCGCAGCATGATCGCAAGAATGATGCGGGGTTATCGACGTGTTCGAGCACCTCCATGGAGCAAACAACATCAAATCTCTTTGATCCTTGAACAAGTTCTTCAGAAGATGAGTGTTTGTATTGCAGTCGTGATCCACCGTGTTCTGAAAATAGTGGATCTGCGGAGGCATGTAGAGATGCAATAGCAATGTTCGCAGGAGACGCATCGACACCGAGAGTGCGCGCTCCCAGGCGTGCAAGACTCTGGTCAAAAGATTAGACTGTAGCAAAGGCTACCAGGAGCATGCACACCTCAGACATTAATCCACCGCCACACCCGACATCTAACACGTCCAAACCTTTAAGTGCACGTGCTCCATTGTATACTGGTCCCTCAACTTCCTCTCTCTGCACTTCTTGGAGTTTGTCCAACACGTATTGTACGCGGACAGGATTCATGCGATGCAAGATGCTAAATTCTCCTTGTTCATCCCACCATTTCGAAGACAGTTTCGAAAAGTGTGCGATCTCGTCTGGGTTCACAGTTGTGTGAAGGGTTCTGGTTCTTGTCAGCCGTCCATGAAATTGCGCCAACGAATAAGGGGAAATTCTCCTGGCGAAGAAAAAGCTATCAAAGCCAGAATATTAGAATTTTTTTGGAAGATGTAGGCAAAGCCAGGGACGAACCTCATTTGTGGTCACTTTTCAACTCCCGCTTAGGCGAAAGGCGTCACAAATGTTCTGTTGGTTCTGAGCAATGTTCAACGCACCGCGGGCCACTGTGCGCTACAATAATAACTTGGGTGGAAGCTTCGTGGACGACAACAACCCTCTATCAAGTTCTACCTATGACGGCCTTGATCCGTGGAGTGCAGCGCCGAGCCCAGTCACCACTCCTCCACCTCCCGCTGTGCCCTCCATCTTTAGCAATGTTATAGGTTCGTGTGTGGCTCATATTAGCGTGGAAATGCTTAAGTAGCTGCAGCTGATGCAACAGCACCACCTGTGTATAACAAGGCCTTCCAAGCTGTGGACCCTTCTTTCAGCGGCGAAGTGTCTGTGAACTCATTGTCTCGCGTCTTAATTACTTCTTCCCTGCCGGCGTCTACAATTGAGAGAGTGAGCTATATCCTCTCATATAGATTATGTCTTAGCCTAATCTACGACACCTTAGATCGTGAATCTGGTTAGCTCTCGACCTCGTGTTTCTAAACTCGAGTTTTTCATTGCCTTGGCGTTGGTTGCCCTTGCACAATCTGGAAAAGGTATGTTCTGACTTGTGCCTATTAAAACCCCTCTCACTCCGAGTCAGATCTCAGTATCGAACAGGTAGCCGCTCTGGCGTCCCAGAACAACCTTCCTGAGCCATCCCTTGACCTGAACAGCCTGACCTCCTCTTCTTCGACTTTCTCTGCGGGAACGCTTCCTCGTTCTCCGGCTCCTCAATATTCTTCTGATGATCCTTGGAATACGGCATTCCGAACCTCGCAAGGATATTCCAATGGTATGAATACAACTGCAACATCAACGGTTTCGGGGGGAGGATTACCACCAGGTTGGTGGAAACGCCAAGAAAGCGCCATTGTGGATATTGTCGGCCAGCAAGGTTTTTTGCTTAACCGGCATATGGTGTATTCTATCACAACTACAGTGCGTGCCTGACTTGTAAAAGTGAAGTCAAATGTCAACGAACGTTTAGCGCGGAGCCCCAGTCCAGAGACGATATTCTGAATTTGTCTTTGTATGGGATTGTTTAGTTCGACGATATCCATTCCGAATACTTCCTATATTACCTCCCAAGCGCGTTGGTCGTAAGTAACTCGCCTGGTACCTATTTCACAACTTAAATGCTTTTCCCGTTTTAGCCGATGCCAATTTTCTCGAGCAACGTCGGTGAGTAGCGTGGGTGATGTTTATGATTTTAAAGCGAACTTAATTGTATATGTAGCCGTGGGCTAGCGCGTTGGATAAATTTTGTGATGTAGGTGGTTTTTTTTTTCCCTTATTTGTTTTATGTGCTACTCACATACATTATCAGAAACCATCCTGTTATCAAAGACGATGGTCTTCTTTCCGTTTTTCTCAGCGAGCCATCGTTTGACGAATGGCGTAAACATACGTCGATGTCGATGGAGGAAGAGTCAGCATCAAAACGCATCGATCGTGTTGAAGAAATGACGATTCCAAGTGACTTGGAGGACAAGCTCACGTGCGTTAACTGACTTGTTCTATTCCTCACTGTCTCATCGACACACTTAATAGCCTGGTTCGAAACAAGCTTAGCCTGCTCATCGAGCAGTGGCAGCGGATATGCCTCCTCGCTGAGCGGATGGCAAAACGGCGGGAATCTTCTGCCGCCGATTTATCGCGCTTGACCATGACACTTAATACTCTCGTGGAAGTCAATGGAGAATGCTGGCGTGGTGCTGATTGCGAACTATGTGGGGGAGTCAAGACTGGTTTGGGGGTTGTGGCTGGACATACACAGGTGACATCTAATTTAGTTGAGCAAAGAGTACGCAGCAGTTGTCTCTTCCCGAAACCGCATACTAAAGTCAAAGCAGGCCCGCGCTATTTTTATGTCGACACTGGAAGCCCTTAAAGTGTGGTGTTTTAGACTAACGAACTCCTGTGTGTTGATCTATATGCTCTTCTAGGGTCAACGCGATCTCTACATGGCTACCCGGGATTTATTCGCCCGACATGATCGCCTATCGGGTGATCAGGTAGAACGCATCAAAAAGCGCGTAGAAGCAGCGTCCCAGCGTCTTGAAAGCATCAAAAGCGCGCAGAAGGATGGATGGGTTGAGGAGGCTGACAAGATCATCAGCACAATCGAGCGTGACCAGGCGACAATCAGTGCACTACTCGCGCGAAGGGTGTTCATACGACACTGGTAAAAATATTCCCTCAGGAAAACCTACGAATACTGACGGTTCACCTTTTGCCAGCATGTGGCATGAGCTGCGTGTTGTTCTACACAATCGCGAAAACACCCTATTGTCCCAGGCTGTCCGCATATTTGCTAGGGATGAACGTGACTTCGTGGATGCAATTCATTCGAACTGGGTGTCCTTGGCCGACGAAATCGAAGGCATGCCGATGGAATAGTCTTCTTGCTCGCTGTTTGGTAGGGGGGGTCGGCCATACGCGTTTTGAGGTTATATTTTGCACTACTTTCCATTATTTTCAACGCTCTACGTATGTCATGTCATCCATATCTAATGACTACTTGGTTTAGTACTATGGTAACAACAGAACGCTTACTGTTATGACTTGCTCGAGCGATGCCATTAGGTATGCTTATCTATATCATCATCAATCATCTATATATTAAAGTTCCTTGGTGGGTGGTGGGCGTTTTTAGGCGCCCAAAATTGGTCAGCTCGGAGTTTGAATGCTCCTGAGGCCCAGAGCAGCCCCAATAAAACTAGGAAAGAAAATCAGGAAAAATATAGGAAAAATCAGGGAAGCCACCTGGACCTGGCTGTACCTTACCTGAGCTTACCCCAGGAAAATAACACTGATCCCATGGCAGTGTCTTCCCAGGCAAGGTTAAGGTTAGGGTTTGGGGTTCTGAGGCAGCCTGGAGTGTCAAAATAAATAAAATGAGAATCTGAATGAATCAGACAATAATCTGTGTCTGAATTAGTGAATTTAAATATGAATCCCACAAGCTGAATCCAAATTAAACAATCCCAATACAACTCTGAATGGCCAATCTGATTCTGAACTGGTCAGACTGTCCAACTCCAAACTAATTCTGATTGGGACAATCCAATCCTGGATGAGATTAATCCAATTCTGAACTGGCTAATCTGATCAACCAGCCAGTCTGACTCTGAACCACTGGAGCCAATCTGATTCCACATATGACAATACATTTTCAAACCAGTCAATTGATT
>MU134890.1:4303-21640 GCA_015039355.1 Ramaria rubella | reverse complement strand
AGTCAGGTGGTCGAAGAAATGAAGGGAAATGTGGCAGAAAATTTGAAATAGAAGCCAGAAATAGAATAGAAGTGAGTCACAGACAATAGACCATGTGGAACAATTGGAAATAGAAGTACAGCCAAGAAGCGAGTGAGTCAGGTGATGAACAATGAGTCATAGCCGTCCAATAGGATTCCAGTTGCTTGTCAAATATCTCCGAAGATGAGTAAGTGAGTCATGTGACTTGATGACGACTCAGAAACATGTGAACCAATCACGACACTTGGATATGAATTTCCTCCAGAGAGGGAATGAAGACGAGCCCTTCTTGACAAAGTCCTTAGGCACATAACCGTAGCAAATCTCTGTTCCTGGTCCATGCTCTTTGATGTACCAGTTATTCCTGAGGACGATACGATGCCAACCATTCACTGGTTCGAAGTTTGGGTCAAAACCGATGACGTAGAAGGGAGCATGGAAGGTTTGATCGAATACCCATATGCAATCGTGAATGTGATAAGGAGGATATGAGGGGAATATTTGGTATGGGCCTTCAGGAGATTCGACATATAGGGGATAGTACCGATGATGTGCGACTTGTGGAGGAGGACTGGACAAATGAACATCAAGGGGAGAACACCGACTAGGAAGTTCAAGGCGTGGTCCAACGTGTATGTCTGGCTTGGCGGTCATCTGAAACGAATCATGGGATGTGGTGGCGGCAATGCTGGATGGCATATTGAAAATAGAATTGATGAAAAATAGAATGAGTGTGGAGATGATGTGTCTGGTGGACTGGAGGTAGCACAGCAGATGATGGTCTGGCGAAAGCTGATGATGATAGGCACGTGTGCAGTGAGCGTCTTTTGTAGTGTAGTAGGCGCTGTCGAGTATCATGCTTGTCAACGCCGTCAAGGAACGACGTACAAAGTTGGACCGCTAGTATATCTGTCTACAAAGAACCTGTCCTTACCTAAGGGACAGGCAAAGAAATTGGTACCCAATTTATATTGGGCTGTACTCAGTTATAGAAGTGGATAATTCCAGTTCTACGGTGAACCTTGAGTTACCCCCAGAGCTCATGGCTCAGAAGATACTACCAAAGTTTCATGCGAGTCTAATTAGACTGCATATACCCAATGACGATGAACGATTTCCTCGTCGTGACGTAAATCATATGTACGACTTTGGGAAAGAAGATGAACCAGAATGGTTCGTAGATGAGATCCTGGCTCATCGCTGGACTTGTAACTCCAAGCTGGAGTTACACGTAAGATGGACATTAGGAGATATCACCTGGGAACCACTCTCTGCATGCAGAGAGTTAGAAGCATTAGATGTTTATCTAGAACTAAGGGGAGTTAGGAAGCCGCTAGAGCTTCCTAGTCATGCCTCATAAGGCATGAGAAAGATGACAAGGAGTCCTTAATAAAAAGGACTCGACACGAACATGATTCATGTCGACAATTCGTGCGACGTGATGGTGTCACGTGACGCATTGGGCATGCTCACTCTGATTTTAAGCGATGATTTTCTCGTCGTTTCAAGGTTTTTTGCCACTCACTACCACACTCGCACCAGTGCGAGTGTCACATGAACTAGTATCCATGGATGCCGAAGCATCCCAAACACACCACTCAGCAGAGGCACTACCTAGTGCCTCTGAGCAATTTGCGATGCTCCAAAAGGAGCAACGCTGGACTGTGCACGGCGTCAAATATGCCATTGCCATTGTCCACTGCGACTCCTGTCTGGAGTGCAATGCATATGCGCAGCATTTGCTGCAAGCCACAAAACTGCGGCTCATCGACCCCCGAATGCGCAACATTGAACATGCATTAAAAGTGGCCTGGCCACCATTGCTTGCCGAGATGGTGCGTCCTTTTGTTAAGGATGCAGTATCCTCCTATAAGGAGGATATATGCAAGCTTAACTCAGATCTTGACATGCTATGCACCACCCTTGATAAAGAGCAGCAAATTAATCGTGAAATGGCAGATAAAATATCCGCCATGAAGTTGGCGCAATCAGCACCGACTATAATCAATCTGACCTCGTTGCCAGATTCAATGATGGACTCAGTGAGTCCGTCTACAACCACAACTGGAGCCTCACCAGGAGGACCCACCTGATCCGGTCACAAGACCGCATTCAAACAGCAAACGCTGGCAGCGCCATACCCAGCATGCTTGCATCGCCCCCGCCATAGGCGACCTGCCTGCAACGCAGATGGGATTCTTTCCCTGCCCGTTGGGCAAGGAACCACACCCCACTGTGCAGTGCACACCAGTCGTCAACCCACTGTGTGGTTCAACACGTGCCAGCTCAACAACCCAAAATTTGTTGAGCAGCTCACGCTTGCGCGTGCGACATGTGCCCTGTCGCGCAGCACCATGCAGCACGCTATCATTAAGCATGCTGATCACGAGCAGCGACTCGCTACTCAAACGCCAGCATTCGAGATTGTGCATGATACGCCTCCCAATCTTAGGGATGCGTTGCGCATGATCGAGTACTCCCCAGAGGGAGTATCACCCACCATTCATGGGAACGGCGACAACACCCTCAAACTGGAGGATGTTGACATATGGGTATGGCTTAAACTCATTAAGCCAAAGAAAGACAGCCTGGTCTTTCTTCAAAAGCTAACGGAGCTCTTCACCATCTGTGGCCAGTGGGCCGATCTTGCTGGATCAAACTGGCGGCAAGATCTATCAGCACTGCTGTCCACCAGCGTCGATAAGGTGTTCGAGTGGAAACGCCCCCACGAGAGTATGACTCTCGAGGAACTAGCCAAATGGCTAGGAAACCACACGGGGGTAGATCTTGGTAGGGCTCATGTCAACATTGAGCCCTACTTTTTCCATAAGCAGAGCAAGGTCTGCTACAACGAGACTGCGCAGAGGGTCCTCGACGCTCGCGAAGGCCAGACATTCACTGGCCTTCATATACCCATGACCCCTTGCCCCCCAGGCTTCTGGGGAGCACCGTTGACTTTGGATGACGAGTCGTCCTTGGACGGATGTGGTGGAGGGCCACCCCGCTCGAAGGCATGTATGCACGTGCCAACGACAGAACCATCCGCCCCATCTGCCACTGACCTGGCATCCGCTACCACAGCGGATGATACTACTATGGAGGTCGACCCAGCCGACTCCTTGTACTACGACAACACCGTCAAAGTAGCCACGCAGTCATCATTGACTGCGCCTGCACCTATACATGCTGATCCGCCATCAGCATAACGGTTCCCAAACCTGCCTGAGGTTTGGTCTGTGGGGAGGGTGTAAGAATGTAGATTCTTACAGTAGCATATATGCTACTATTTAGGACATATAAGTCACCAGAGTGACTTATGGGGTTTGTATTATATAAGCTGCCCACAAGAGGTGCCTGTAGATAGTGGACAACTAAACAGTTGTCCACAAGTAGATTACATAAGATACCTTTTTTACTTGTAAACCACACTGTCACAGACACCAATACAATTATTGGCTCAGTCTGTTAGTGTGAAACAGTAAGGCTCTTACAGTACTCTATTCTGTCCTAGGTTAGTTCTATGTCTCTCATGTCATGCAGTGTGCTGGGAACACACGTGGAGTGTGCAGGATTTGTTTGGCATGATGACCTTGACCCCCCTTCGTCCAGCTCATCTCCTCGCAATATGCCTTGCGGTGGTATCCTCTGCTCCACACATGCTCGACCTCTGCCATGGAACAAAAAATGTAGCCATCTTGTATGCAAGGCGGACTGTGATGTGTTATTTGCATCTAAAGCAAATGTTCACACATCATGTAAGGCTGCAGGCCATCAGAAGACACAGTTGGACACTCCTATGCTCACACCCTCGCCCATGTGGATAGCAATGCAAACCACTCCCAACAATGATAATACTGTCTCGATATCCCCCTCCCCTTCAGCTGGCCCCTATGCACAACCCCTCAGTCCATACTATCAGGCTAAACTTGTGTAATTGGATGCTGTGAGCTGTGCGGAATTAGCAAAGGAGCGGATTCACAAAAGTGATGCAAAAGCTGAGAAATGTGTGGTGCGAGTGAAATGGTGGCAACACGTGAGTGTAGGACTTTCTAGTTTCGTGTTTGTGCATTCATGAGAGCTCTTAGGATGGCCAGGGGAGTGTGAACTTCTGTGTCTGTGCAGACGATGGCAAGTTTCTTCCAGTTCGATGTGATGACATCCGGAAGCTGGTACCAAACTGTGAGACATGAATATTTTGACACTGAAGAGCACGAATGGATCACAACATTGTTGGCAATATTGGTGGTCCTCAAGACAACCCTATACTTACACAGCTGTGGAGTGACTGTGTGTGATGGATTTGAGATTGTCCAGAAGGACAAGCAGGTAGTAGGTACACTCACCCTTCAAATCACGGGAGTTGGATGGTGAGAGTAATATATTCCACTCACAAATAAGGCCATCCATTGGGCCATTGTTTCAATTAGGTGGGTGGCTCATGATTCACATTGAGGCCATGAGGGATTGACAGACATGGGTAGACGGTGGCAGTGCATCACAACGAAAGAGGGCCAGATCACCTTCTATTGAAGTTGTCAAGTCAGAGACAGATAACATGGTTTGTCATTGGTACATATTCATATTTGTTTGGCACCTACATAATATCGGATAACAATATCTAAAAATGCATGAGGTAGTCTAAAACCTAGAGAATGGTCATGTCCATGTACCCAAAATAGATGATCGTCCGAGACTTCTATGTCCTCCATTGCACTGGTCATTAGCAAGTCTCCAAAAGCTAACCAACAGAGCCTGACAATGCCAATATCCACTTCCATCACCGAAGACAAGAAGTTTTTGACATGAGAAGGCAGCAAAAGTGCTGCATCTGTGACTGCGTGGTTCCTCCCTGATGTAATCTCAGAGTAGTTTGTTAGCCAATCGAACAAATCGATGTAGTTGAGGGAACGTCAAGCTGTGCCCAAGAGAGGGATGTAATGAGAATCTGTGCAAAATGACATCCATGAGCATGATTGTTCAGCGAGATTACGCAATCGCACAAAACAGAAAAATGTCACTCAATGACTGCAATTTGTAGAGTGTACACATCATACATATCTATAGAATAAATGGGTACAGAATGAAGAGGTACCCTCTACCGTGGAGATCTCATGCTGAAGGCCATTGGTCAATTCAGATGGACTGAAGGTGTTGAGTGAATAAAACAGACAATATGTTTTAGTGATTTATCGACCTATGGCTAGTGGAGTGGACATGTAAATTAGGCTAAAGAAGTGCATAAGGTTAGTCTTTGCAACTCAGAATACATTGGAAACTGCATACACACCAAGCTTGTGAAAAATTAAGAAAATTCAGAGATTAGCACCTGATCTCAATTTTATAGAACCTCCATAAACTTTTTTAACTAAATTAGTTAAAATCAAAGATCATTTCTCTTCATCTGGTTGGAATGAAGGCAGACACTGGAGGCCTGCAAGTCGTTCCCTTGAGGGCTGCAAGTATTCATTGGGAAGCTGAAGACTTGAAGACTTAAGTTCTTACCTTCAGACCTTCAGAGGTTTGAACACTTTCAGTCTTAAAGGCTGCAGAAACATTCATATCCTAAAGGACTGCGGGACATGAGGAGGGCTGATGGGCTGCAGGAAGTGCGCTGAAGGGCTTCACGTAGTTGTCGGTAAACTAAATGCCTGAAGGGTTGATCTTACCTGCAGACCTTTGGATACCTGGAGTGTTCAAGCTTCACGGCTGCAGGTCTTCTGCAGAGCTCGTAGGGGCTGAAGCCCTTCAATGATGCTGCTGTTATGAACTGGATTTCTTCTCGTCGGATGTCGGAATTGTCGGAATGTCGAAGTTTGGGATTGGAGTCGGAAATCAAGATGTACGGACATTGGCTTCAACTTATAGGTTGCACCCTCTTGGATCCTTTGTGTCCTGGTTTCAATGTCAGAGGAGTCGGACAAGATCGGAGAGTCGGATAGGACTTAGAAATGGAAGTGAGAAGTTATCGAGTCAAGGTGGGTCAATATTTGAACTGATTAACAAGTACATGGAGGAGTCGTATATAACGAATTGATACAATCCGAATCGGAAAGATACAAACACGGAAATCTGAAATGGAGCGAAAACAGGATCAGGGTAGAAAGTAAATATGGACATAGGACCAAAGATGTAGATGTTTGATGAAAATGACTAAATATAGATGGGATGGAGATAAGCAAAAATGGGTGGAGGAAGTCAGGAATACAAATTGGAATATATTGGAGAAAAGCGGAAAAGCTGGGAATGAATCTGGGTTCTAACAGCTGCCAAAGCCCTTCATGGGATTGGAAGTGCCGGATTTCTGGTGGAAAGGTGGCCCGGAACCCCAAACTTCTGGACTTGCTAGGTCCTCTATCCTATGTAGAGGCTGCTTGAGGTGGCAGAATCAGACGGGGTCCCCTGCATTGGGGTTGAGTTTGAAAATAGATTGCATTCAAGTCTGCCTGGAGAGGAAGTGGAGCTTCAAGGCTTGCACCGCGTGTTTTATTTTTCCGCCACATTGTATCTATGACAGATGTCAATAATAAACAATTATCAAAAATATATTCTTGATTTTATAGTGAAGAGATAATAATTTTATGAGGCCATGTTCTTGTTTGGCAGCACAGGCAGATTTTTTGTGAATTTTCCTTGGCTCTGTTAGGATTCAAGTCCACTGAAGATCAACACTTGGTTGGTCAGCTCAGATCACAAAATATCCTGTACAGTCAGCATTTGAGATTTGAGCCAATTCATCATGAGTTATCTGGACTATTTGGGAGTGTTTTTCAGATGCTATCCCATCCATTCGTTCCCTTCATTCTCAAGAAAACCAACAAAAACACAATATTCTTATTATCTGTACTGACTGCTCTCCAACCTCATCTTGCTTTATTGCTCAGCCTACTTAGTACTCACATCCTCTCACCCTTCCTTCACTCCTGCTCTCTGATCCTGCCTCACCTTATACTGCTCCATTTCCCTCCCTCCACACCCCTCATAGAATAGAAAACACCTGTAAAAATCAGAGTCAGTACACAAATCCAGATAAGTATGAAACTCACCAAAAAAGATGAAGCATGAACAAAATGATAACTTAATCCTGTCAGAGAGATAATTGAGTGATGATTAAGCTAGCACAAAATAAATAACTCACAATGGTTGTGTCAGTACTAACCTTGGCAGCTTTCTTGAGGTCTTTGTTGGCTTGTTGGTGATCAATGCATAGCTTGGTTGATTGTTCAGGATTCTGATGGATTCCCACTGATTCTACCAGATTCTCCCAGTCTCCAGTGGATTCTTTGGGATTTTGATGGAATCTCCACAATGATCTGGAAAGGAAAACCCTGCAGTTCCCCAACTTTTTCCTCACATTTTCCCAAAGCTTCCAGGTTTTCCTATATTGAAATCCCATAGGAAATTTATAATCAAACTTAATATTTCCCATTCAATTCTCCAGGTTAGAATTTTCTGAGGAGACCATGAATTCTCCCACAGCTTATCTTCCCTGTGAATTCTATGTTCTCCCAAGGTTTTCCATGGATGAACACCTTGGGAAAACCATATGTATTCCTTTTATTTTTACAATGATCTACATGTTACTTAGCAACGTATGTCAGGTCAAGGTGCACTAGGTTTTGCTCATGTTCAATTTGAAACATGCTTACACATCTCCAGGGGCTGTCATTTCTCAAAAGATAGATGATGCGTGGTGACTGGTGATCTCAGAGTCCAAGGTCAATGTTTGTAAAACCATGGTTTTACTGTGTTCACATGAAACAGACTGTGCCAATGTTATGATTGGTGTCTGCAGTATGTGGTTTACAAGTAAAAGATAGATGCTTAAGTAATCTACTCATAGACAACTGTATAGTTGTCCATTATATTGTAAGGGAATTATAATTCCCTTAAGATATATAAGATACATATTAGTATATACAAGTGCATCAAGTATAGACTATGTCTATGCAGTAGTTGTGTACACAACTGTAGTAGTTTATAGTGCGGGAAGAACCTTAAGTTCTTCATCACTTATTTGTAACCTCCACACCCCACTTGAATAGAACTGATTTGGACCAGTTCTGTCTGAGCAAGTGTGGATACCACACCTAAGTGTAAAAACCCTTACACTTTTTTTGAACCCCAAGAGCTAGCTTAAAGCTAGATCTAAAAGAGTGCATAAGCAAATAATAAAGTTTGCTAGATAAGGAAGCAAGAGTTGCTTCCTGACATGTTGTCAAGACTCCAGGTTAGAACCAGGAGTCAGATGAGCCAACCATCAAGCAAAGCCAACGTGAACGAGATTGCAGATGGCGATCCAAAAGATGCTGTGAAAGAAGCATCATCAACATCAACATCCACCAGCATGCCTGGGACATGACCAGGCAGCACCAATTGGAACCAGTCATCTGTAGTGTTTCCACAGCTTGGCTAGCAGGCTTAACAGCTAGCCAAGCTGCGGCTACAGCTACAAAAGCTGGGTCTAAATCCTGGAGCTGTAGCTGAAGCTCCAGCTAGCCACGGCTTTGATCAGCTAGCTGACTAACAGCTCATAGTTGACCAGCTGTTACAAGTCAGCTAGCTGGAAGATGGCTTGGAGATGGCTAGCCATCTTGAGTCAACTAGCTGGTTCTCATGGCAGATAGCTGGTAGGTGGCTGGGCGGCTGGCTGCAATAATTCACTATAAATGGTATATATCTACTTACACAGCCAGTACAATGATCTCATCCTCATCCTCACCACTCACCAGACATTCCAAGAGGCAGTCAAATTCTTGCCCCTCTGTTTGTAGTAATGAGGTGAGTCTGTCACTGTCTGTACCCTTCTCCCCTTCATCCATTTCTGCCTCAGCTGTGACCCATCCCTTTGTGAAGTCAAGCCGTGCCTTCTTGAAAAAGAATTTGAGCATTTGCAATGCCTCTTGCAGCTCTGGTTTGATTTGGTTGCGGCACTTGGTATCCATCTCAGAGCTTGACAAAAAAAGCCACTCAGAGGGCACAGACGTAGCCTGGATGGGGAGATAATCAAGCATGACCACATAGAATGTCTCATAGAGTGAGGCATGAGCCTGTATATAATTAATCAGTGGATATGCTTTTAAAAAGGATACAATACTTACATCCCAGTATTTGACGAGATCTGTGCCTTTGGGTGACAGAGGAGCCTCCACATATGCATGGTATTCATCTTCGATGGTCCGTGAGGTGGGGGGTTGTGTGGCACTATCATTGTTGAAGTCAAACTTGTAAGCAGTTGTGAGTGACTCCCATGACTCCAATGGGGCAGCGGAGGGTGCACCAGCTGGAGTTTCTTGGTTAGCTACCAGATGATGGTAACTAGTCAACTGAACAAATGGTGTGAGCATTGGGCGTTCTATGGACAATCATGTGAGACATACCTTATCCATGACAATACCCTCTGCTCGCTTGACCCACGCTGCATCCCAATGTTTACAGAACCATGATAAATTGACCGCTGGGTTGAGGACTCCCAAATGGTTAGTTTATTCATACTGAGATATCAGTATTAGATTGCTTACCCATCGTGATGATGTACGCTGACAAGTCATCCATGCAGTTATAGTATTTATATGCCTTATCAAGACCGGGCTGTATAAATAGCACAAGGTGTGCCTTGTTGTCTCACATGTGCTCCCAGCAACTCATGAACATCTCAAGTGCAGGTAAGGCACCTGAAAGGAGGGGCATGGATTGCTTAGACATGACTTGCTGGACAGCATGTGGTTGCTGTAATTGGTGTTCTCAGTTGTAAGATAGTAACTGAGAGTTCTAATACAAACTCACCTCAAGAACAAATTCAAAGTCCTTCAGGACGTTCACTCCATGGTCGTCATGTGATAGCGGCCCACCATCTCAACATGGCACAGGTGATGTAGATATGTATTGATAGGCTATATGCAGATAAGCTGGATAGAGAGACGAGATGGAATATAAATACTTACCTGTCGAAGGATACACAAACATCATGCCATCCCATAGACCGAGTCCCAATGTGTATCTACATCCTGTAAGAGCTGCAGCTTTGGCACCTGCACCTTCCCATCTACATGGGTGAGCTGAAGCTGATCTTCCCACTCTCCATGGTCGTTCCCATGGTCGATGACTGCTGTGAAGTCATCATGCCGCTGACCTGATGCACGTACACTGGTAACGATGTGGTGACCAAGGGCAATCAGATCACGTGCATGAGCTTTGGCATAAGTCTAAGGTGGGCACTGGGTTGCTGGCTGTGGGATTTGCACTGCCTGAGTCAGATTCCATGAGTGCTGTCAAGAGTTCCTTGTTGGTAATGCTAGCTATAACATCTTGACAGCATAGATTGACCACATGTGAAAAGCATCGGACCAATGAATCAACCACGTCAAATTGGATGCCATGCTTGAGGAGGTGCTCCTGGAGTGCTGTCATGTTATTGCTGGCATTGTCCAAAGTCCAGAATCCCGACTGATGATATCCCATTAGTGACAAGTCATCCAAAGAAAGTAAACACCCACCTTGGATGCAATGCCAGCCCAATCTAGCAGCTTCTCAAACAGAGAACCCACATTCTCTCCTCCATGGTCGCCGACAACATTATGGAATGCAATTATGTCTGCCTCCATGGTGAGCACTCCAGAGAAAATGTCCTGGAGCATGTAGTGTGCTGTGATTACCAGCCAGGACTGTAAGTTCTGGTCAGACCAGATATCTGCCATGTGGCTAATCTGTCCCAGGGCAGCCTGCTCATGCAAAGTGATCAGCAATTAGATCAGGTAATAAGGCTAGACACTCACCACCAACTTCTTCTTAAGTTGCTGGAAATGGATCTCCCATGCCTTGAGTATCTGCTTGCAGATATTTGTGCAGTGGGGGATATCTGTGTCCCTGAGTTCCTGGTGCAGCAGGAGAAGCAGTGTGTGGAACTCAGGGCATTCAATAACATTGATAGACTGGGAAAAGAGGCATCAGTCTGTTGATAACCAAGTGCAAGGATGAGTGATTAACTTACCTGATCATCTGCCACAATAAACTTCACAAGTGCATTGGCAAATGCACTCTGTGAGAAACAGGGGCAACTGGTGGCCCCTTCAACAACATGCTTGTCAAGAGTGGCCTGGCCAACAATATGGCACATGTCCAGAAGCATGTTCACCAAACCCATCTCTTCGATGCGTGTGAGATAGGCTTGATGGTTCTTTGCTTGGAGATGGACATGCAGGTTGGTATTGCAAGTTTTCTTAGCACACATGTATTTGGGGGGCAACCAGGTAGGAGTGGCAAGGTGGTGATCCCTGTGAACACATGCAGAATTAGACCAAGTGAAGGGAGATAGAGATTAAAAGTGCACCTGCACACGGTGCAAACAGTTTTCTTGATGATGTCATCCTTCTCAAAAAATGACCACATGTCAACAGCCTCTGTGCTTCTGCTGTTCATGGGGACTCCTAAGGGCTTTGTCTGTCCTAGGCACCTCAACTTTGGCTCAGCTTCAGCCTCAGACTCCGATGGTACATGACATGCTTCTGATGTTGTGGCTGGCGGTGGTGACAATGAGATGACCACCATAGTCTTGTGCCTTTTAGATTTCTTGGTTTTAGGGTGAGCAGTGGGAGCAGGCTGTTTTCCAAGATGTGTTGACTTATGCATGGCCACAGGTTCATCATCATCTTTATCATCTGAAAGATCTAATTCAGTAACAGAAAGAGAAGAATGGGTTCTCTTGAGAGCAAGTTGGTTCAATGGAATGCTGAAACTGTGTAAATGAAGCAGCTTCCAGATCTTCCATAGTGATGTAGAATGTAGTAGTAAAAATATTGAAGTGCCATAAGCAATATTCGCACCCTGGCCATTCAGACTGAGTGTAGTTCCTTCCACCTTGACTTGTCTAGTACCATTTGCCTACCTATTATCTTCCTTGTAAATATACCAGCTTGAGAAGCAGCTCCTATCAGCTTCAAATTGAGCCAGAATTTTGAGCTGAAGCAAAGCCGGCCCTTCAGTTTGGCTAGTTGAGCTGAAGCTTCAGTCCAGCTCTGGCTTTAGAGCCAGCTTGAAGCCAGACCACAGCAACACTATCCCACAGGCCCAGAAAAAATATGATAAATAGCTTAAAAGTAGTATTAAATAGATAGCATACTCAGAATGAGAATGCACAAGCTGGTGGCCTATGTATGAAGTCACTGGCTCTGAAATAAATTTATAAAAATTCAAAGAATTAACAGAAAAATAGTACCAGGTTTACCTGTGGTTACCCAAGGGTACAGCAAATTTTCAAAGGCACAACCCACACTCAACCTATGTGTACCCTTACCCATAACCCACATGGGTTACCCATACCTGTGCAGAACCTACTTTCAACCTCTCATCTAAAGCTGTCCAGCAGATCAATCTGCAGGTTATTTTTATTTTCCCACACTCAACAACCATTATAACTGTACATCTAACCTTTCCATCAAATAGAGCCTGTAAATAGCCGTCAGAATATGATTTTTAATATTTTATTGTGAAGCTAATTGTACAGTTATAATGGCTTTAGACTGTGGGAAAGATCTGGGAGCCAGACTCATGGACAGCTCTACTCGCATCCCTTTCAAAACATCCCTACTACAGTACTACTGTCCCTTCACTACCCCTGCAAAACAATACTTCTTCAGAACAATCTCATTCCTGGCACTAATCTTCCAGGTTCTGTTTTATTTCATCAACCCTCTCTCTGTTTTCAAATTCTTGCCTCTTTTTCCCACAGATACTGATTATCAAACACCCAACCAGTTGCAAGTAATCATGTAATGGCAAGTACAGTTCCCATTTCTATATGCTTTTGTCAGGGTATCAATTTCCCTTACAAATCCTGTAGAAGCTTATGGAACATTGTGGAGTATTATGGAACTATCCACAACATTGTAGAATATTCTGGAACATTCCCATTGGTAGTATGTTCTAGAATATTCTAGGATGGAAGGTTATAGAATCATATGGAAACTGTTGGAAAAATGTAGAACTCTATGGAATATTCTAGAATAATTAGTCAGCATCTAAATATAGCTCCTCTAAAAGGTATATAAGGAGCCCATGTACAATAGCCAGCCTTAGCTTCAATCTCTTAGAACTTCCACTATATCTTGTTGGAATAAGCATAAACTCATTGATCCTCTACACTGCCTTCGGTCTTCTTTGTTGGTGGCCTTGTCTACATTGTGTTGCCCTAACAGAAAACTGAAGCAAATCAAAACAACTCCACCTTTATATCAGCTATCATCACCATTTCCCTGTCACTCTCCATCACCATCCTCTATCCCATCCAACTTCTCCTTGTAACACTTACCCTTATAGTGTGTGTGCCAAGGAATTAACTGTTGGGACATTACTCTTCAGTGGGTGTGTCTTTATTCCACCAAGAAAAACCAGGTAGTCACCCTGTGCTCTTGGGGAAGGTACAACTGAGTTCCTTGTTTTAAATAGTGTTTTAGTTTAGAAATAGATAGTCACATAGCCATTTTTGTAGTGTAGTTTCTTCACACACACTCCTGAGGGCTAGGCAAGCATTACAAATATCATCCACCATACTATGGCATCTTCTTCAAATATGGAAGATATTAGTCTAAAACTTACATCCACATCCCTCCCAAGTTCAACCACTCTTACTTTGCAGCAACTTCAAGAGCAACTTGCTCAGCTGCAATAGGCCCTATCTACTCTCACACAGTCACAATCACAGTCCACCCCCACTCCCACTTCACCTCCACAGACCTTAAAAATCAAAGTGGCACCACCAGACACATTTGATGGTACTACTTCCAAAACAGAGACATTTCTCAGCCAACTTGCATTATACTTTCATGGGATGAAAATCAGCAGTGATAATGACAAGATCACACTGACACTTTCCTATATGAAAGGAGGAACTGCAGGTCCCTGGGCAAAAATCAAAGTCAAGGAGTATGCAGCTGCAATAGCAGTGTACCAAAGTTGGAATGAATTCTATCAAGAATTCAAAGAAGCCTTTGGGGATCCTGACCCAGTCAATACAGCCAGGTATCAGATGAATAATCTCAAACAAGATACCAGGACGGCAGAAGAATATGTAACCAGTTTCAGAGAAATTCAGCATGATACTGGGTACAATGATGCTGAACTTGTGGACAAATTTAGCAGAGGCCCTAATTCAGCATTAGTTGACAAAATCTATAATCTCCCAGAGCTACCTATAACTCTGAAAGATTGGATCAGGTGGTCAACCAGGCTTGATTGACAGTGGCAACAAAGGGAAGCTATGAAGAAAGCATTTGGGAATATTCCAACAAATAAACAAACAAGACTCTCAAGGAATTTTACCCCTACCCCTTTCTAAATCATCTATTAAAGAACCTGATGTGGTTTCAATGGAGGTTCATTCAAGCTGGAAAAGAGTTAAGCCCATAGTCTGCTACAAATGCAGAAAACCAAGACATATTGCTATAAACTGCCAATCAGCAGTTAATATAAACAGCATGGACTGGCATATATGAAGGAAGAGCTCAATAGAGAAGAGGATAAAATGCCAAAGGAGAATTATTTTTTTACAAGTATCCATTGGTGAAAGACATGTTCTAATGGAATAATAGATTTCATGTACTAGAATCATACAGTCCAATCTCATCCACATCTATGGAGACTAGTCATAAAATCCAAAACATCCCAACAAATCTCCCTCACACTACCTCTGTAATTCCTAAAAGGATCCATATTTGAAGCATCAATCCTAGATTCTCTATCCAAGTGCCAATACAATTAAAAAGGACATAGACATTGACATTGGTGCCTCTGCCTTACTGGATTCCAGAGTAACCACCCTTTTCCTTGATACCAGGTTTGTCAAGAAAAAAAATATCAACACAAAAAACTGCAAAGAGCTATTCCAGTATACAATGTGGTTGGCTCACTTAATCAAGGACAAGGACCTCCAGGGTTGTTTATAATCACTTTTTTTAACTGTTTAAAACTCTTGGAAATCCTGGGGGTTGCACCCCTGGACCCCCCCCTTTTTATTATTATTTTCATATGTAACTGGTTATAACAGCTGTTATAAACACCACCTTTGGCAGTGTGTATAATGACACCTGTTCTGTGGACTTTTTCAACTGTACACTACTGTGGAACAACAAAGGTGGCTTTGACACCTTCACTGGAGAAAATGTTGCATAAAATGTCATGTTCATGTCACATACTGTCACACTCAAAAATTAAAGCTCTGCCAAAAGAATATAGTGTTATTTCATCAATTTTTGACTGCAACCTGGAGATTTGGATCCTCTTTAGAAGACTACCTGGTTTTTAGTTTACATAAACAGAATCGATTCTAGAGTTTCTAGCTGTAGAGTCTGTTTTATGTAAGTAAAACTTTTTGTTTTCTTTTTGCTAAGATAAGAAAAAATATGGAGGCCCATTCAGGTTTGTTGGGTGTTTGCATCAGGCAACAAATCGATGGAATTGTCTCCAATATTTGATGTACCTGTATGTGAGTCTAACATCACACACTTGGTGATAAAAAAAATGCAACTGCACAAGTAGGCTTTGAATATTTCACATGGGGGACACCGTGAGTATACCCAAGCCCAACATTCACAGGGAAAAAAAACATATTCTGGGTATCTCGCGAGGCTGTGTCAATAGCTTATGGATAAGCAAGGTGTTGCTCATCGTCACGCCCAACTGTTCCCACCAATCTATATATTAAAGTAGTGTAGTGGGTCTGTGGGCATACACTGAGTCATGCTGAGTAAGATGCATGGTCAGCCAAATAAATGCTCCAGAGCAACCCCAATTAAATCCAGAAAAATACAAAAAAAATCAGGGAGGCTACTGGGACCTCCCTGGCACTTGCCTGAACCTCACCCTGAGAAAATAACAATCATAAGACAACAATGCCTTCCCAGTAACTTTAGGGTTAGGGTTTCTGGTCCTGAGACTTCCTGGGCAGCCTTGAGTGTCAAAATAAAATAGTTTCCCATTTGAGAATCTGACTTAGAGATTCAAAATCTGAATTCAATGAGCCAAATCCAAAAATATGAACTGGACAGTGCAAATCTAAACCAGCCAAACCAATCCTGCATTGGACAATCCAACTTCCAAATGGCCAAACTAATTTTGAACCAGCCAATCTATGATTCAAAAAATCTGACTCTGAACCAGATACTCCAAATGTGAACTGGACAAATTATTTAAATTTGAACCTGCCAATCCAACTCCAAACAGGCCACTTCAATTCTGAATCAGGCAATCCAATGCCAAATCAGACAAAACTGACTCTGAACTGACCAATCCAATTATGAATAGGACGATCTGACTCTGAACTGGCTGATTGGCCAATCCATGTATGAATCCACCAACCTATGTCTAAATCAGACAATCTAACTCCAAACTGGACAATGTGACTCCAAATCAGCCGATCCAACTCTGGACCAGCAAATTTGAGGCTTGAGTCTGGACTGTCTGATTCTGAATCAAACAATCTGACTGCAAATCAGATGATCAGACATAGAATTCTGATTCCATATTGAACAATCTTACTCCAAACTGGACAGATTATCTAACTCTCAGACAATCCAACTCCAAACCAGTTGTCAATCTGATTCTGAACCAGACAATTACAAACTGGCCAACTAACTCAAATCAGACAATCTAAGTCCAAACCAGCTATAACCCAAATTCGATGTTACAACTCAGACTGGGCCAATTTTATATCAAAGCAGATGATCTGACTCCAAGTCCACCAATCTGAGAACTGGACAATCCAATTCTTGGATAATCTGACTCCAACTTCATCAATTCAACTCTGAAGTGGCCAATATGATTCTGAATTGGGAGATGTAACTCTAATCTGACTCTGAATCATCCAATCTGATTGAATTGGTCAGTCTGACTGCAACAAGACAATCCAAGTTCAAACCAGCCAATCTGAGTCTAAATCAGACTGTCTGATTCTGAATAAAATAATCCAGTGAACTGGACTATCCAAGACTCACAAGTTATTCAAACCAATGAATGTGATTCCTAATTGGATTGCCTGATTCTGAATCAAACAATTTGACTTTGGATTGGGCAATTGGATTCTGAATTGGACAGTCTGATTTTCAAACAATCTCACAACATCTGGTCAAACTGATTCTGAATCAACTTGAAATTGAACGATCCAACTGAACTATCTGCTCTGAATCTGAATCTGACAATTACGATTCCCTAGGAGGACGAAGTCCGACAGGAATCGTTCATATCATCCTGTAGGATATCAAAAGTTCATCCGCCGTTTTATATTGTCTTTCCCACGAATAGTGTTAGGTATTAGCTATAGTACTCCCC
>MU134889.1:15198-28771 GCA_015039355.1 Ramaria rubella | reverse complement strand
GACAAGTCCGATGGTTGGAATACCTATGCCAATTCAACCTTGTTATCTGATTCCAACCCAGAAAACTCGGAACAAAACCCTACTCTTGAACTAGACGATGGGATGTCTATCCTAAAGAGGGGAGTAGTGACCATGCCACGTTAATCTGCATAATTTCTACCCAGTTTTCACGAACAAATCAGCTGTCCTCATCCCTCCAAGCCACATCTCTTAATGTCAGTTACCATCATGGATTTTGAGAAACTTCATGAAGAAATCCAACAATCCATCTCCTCCAATCCTGAAAATCCTTTGACACCCTGATCGTCAGTCAATCCTCAAGGACTTCTCTGACTTGACAACTGAATCTACATTCCTGATGTTAATGACCTCCGACTCCATGTTCTACAATATCTGCACAATCACCAAATCTCCAGACATTTCAGACAAAACAAGACACTCAGCAATATCCGACGTGAATATGGATGGCCGAAACTCCATGACTTTGATTTCCTATGTCAAATCCTGTACAACATGCATGCGATCAAAATCCCAACGACACTGGCCTTATGGATTCCTGAAGCACTTACCAATCCTGCCAAGACCATGAAACTCCATATCTTGTACTTCATTGAACCACTTCCGCTTTCATCTGGTTTTGACAGCATCCTTGTTATCATTGACAGACTCATGAAACAAGCCATATTCATTCTGACAGTCATGACAATCACTTCTCCAATGCTCACTCAGCTTTTCATCCTCCACATCTTCTCCAAGCACAGTGTTCTGATTCCTGTTCCCTCCAATCGAGGTTCAGAATTTGTGTCTTCCTTTTTCCGCACACTCGGAAAGGCAATAGACATGAATCTCCACTTCACTTCTGGATATCACCCCAAAGGCAACGGACAAACCAAATGAACAAATCAGACTCTTGAGCAATATCTCTGCATTTATTGTAACTATCAACAAGACAATTGGGCTGAACTTCTTCTGATCGCAGAATTTGCCTATAACAATGCTCTGAACGTGACAATGGGAGTTTCTCCATTCTTTGCCAACAAAGGTTACAATCCCGACATTTCAGTACATCCCGAATGCTATCTTGTCTCATCCTGTGTGAAAGATTTCATGGTTGACTTAGACAAACTCCACCAGGAACTCTGAAAGAGAATTTACGACATGCAATCCCAATATGAGGAACCTGCGAACAAGAAACGTTCTCCAGCCCTGTTAGATCCCAGATCTGACCCGTGTTACTCTGATGTTTCACATATTCCGATAAGCTCTTTTCTGCTTATTTCTGACGTTTCCCCATTTATTATTCTTAGTCACAATTCTATTTTGACATTGTCCCCGTGCGTCTTATCTTGATTTCTGTATTCGCTCCGACTTTGGAACTCCGTATCATGCATCCTTATCTTCTGTTCCCGATTTCAGACTCCCGCATGTCTTAAATATGTTTTCTCTTGATCAGGCTGCTTTAGCTTGTAAATTGTATTGTATCATATCATATCATATCGTATCAAATTCCTTCACATCTCGTTACCTCAACTTGTTATTCCAATATAATTCGTAACACCCTGATATATCCCACCCATCCTCTATCATTCAACCTTTATTACCCTTCATCACTCCAAACTTCTCCCTGCAATAAGGCCTTCAAAACCTTGTTCGGTATTCCGATCATTCTGATTATTCCAACCCTACCTCATCTGACATTCCAAACACTCCTTGACTATACTCGCTTTCCAGTAAAGCTAACCCTTACTTTATTGATTTATCGTTACCCCTATTCCATTCGCATTGACATTTCCATTTCCGAATACCCAAAGCCTCCGCTCATCTCTGATAAGTCTCAATGTATCATTGGCACTCACCTTCCAAATAGACCTGACCAATCGGAACCCCAATAACACTTCTGGTCTTCAGTCTGAAATACCAGGGCACTAGAAATCCAAGAGGGTGCAACCCATAAGTTGAAGCCAATGCCTGTATAGATCAGTCTTCGGATCTCCGACTTCCGTGTCATCCAGTATTCCACACATTTCTGAATATTGCGACCATTGATCTCAGTCAAGGAGAGTTCCAACCAAATCCAACCCCGACGTTGAATCTTCCAATCCCTAACAGTTCTGACCAAATCCATCCCCAACGTCAAATCCAGCATGCCATCTAACAAACACTGGAGACATGATACAAAATGTACCTAGAGAAAAGCGTGGGAAAACTGTGTAAAAAGATCGAATTTTGACACCATTTGTATGGTGGTAAAATTGAGAAAAAAATGTGTTTTTGGTCAACATTTGTTTGGGGTGCAGATGTTGAACAAAGTTAGGATTTGATTGGGTGAAAATTAGGAATTTGCCTCAGATTTGCCCCACACAATTCAGGGCATTTTTGTTAAATTTATCACGATTTTTCACATCCAAGCTCTCGTAAAACAAAGTTACAATTTTCTTGCAATTTCCCCTTTGTTCTTGATTTTCTCCCTGGGAAAATTGTAACATTGCTTACAAAATGCTTGGGTGTGAAAATCGTGATAAAATTAACAAAAATGCCCTGAATTGTGTGGGGCAAATCTGAGGCAAATTCCTAATTTTCACCCCAATCAAATCCTAACTTTGTTCAACATCTGCACCCCAAACAAATGTTGACCAAAAACACATTTTGTTCTCAATTTTCCCACCAGACAAATGGTGTCAAAATTCGCTCTTTTTACACAGTTTTCCCACACTTTTCTCTAGGTACATTTTGTGTCATGTCTCCAGTGTAAGAAGGATCAGAAGTCTGATAAGTCGAACCCCATCTGTCACTCTTATATATCACATTAGGGGCCTTGCTTAATCACCAAACCAAACTTCCCACATTGATCTTAGGCCTCAAGAGCTTGGCCTTAAAGAGGAGATACTGTTAGAACCAGATTCATTCCCAGCTTTCCACTTTTCTCCGATATATTCCAATCTGTATTTCCGATTTACTCCCCCCATTCTACTTATCCCCGTTCCATCTATACTTAGTCATTTCTTATCAAGATCTACATCTTCGGTCTTATGTCCATATTCACTTTTACCCAATTGTATTCGCTCTGTTTTGGATTTGTGCATTTCATATCTTCCTGACTCGGATTGTATTGATTCATTATATACAACTCCTCCATGTACTTTGTTCTTCAGTTCGAATATTGACCTACCTTGACTCGATATCTTCTCACTTCCGTCTCTAAGTCTTATCCAACTTTCCATTCTCCAACTCCTCCAACCTTCTCCGACTTCTCCAATGTCCCAACCTTCCGAAATACCAGGACACAAAGGATCCAAGAGGGGGCAACTTATAAGTTGAAGCCGATGTCCGTACATTCTGATCACAACTCCGAATCCCAAACTCTGACATTCCAATAATTCTGACATCTGATGAGAAGAAATCTAGTTCATAACAACTCCACGAACCTGACACTTTCAACAGATCAGATTCCCGCAAACTCCACCCCTTCCTTCTTCAGTGCAAGCTCCACTTCTGTGACCATCCTCAGAGTTTTTCTAGTGACTAAGTGAAAGTTACTTATGCTATCTCTTTTTTTCAAGGGACAGCTTTGGATTTTTTTGAGCCCAAACTCTTAGACAATGATGCCTTTGAAGACCTGTCTTGGCTTACCAGCTATTGGGAGTTCACGACGATACTCTGAGAGAATTTCAGAGCTTACGATCCCATTGGTGATGCAGAAACTGAACTTGACAATCTCCAAATGCGCAACAACCAACACATTACTGACTTCATTGTAGAGTTCAACCACCTTGCTGCTGGAGTCAATTGGGGCGATGCCGCCCTTTGTAGGAGTTTTTATACTAAACCTCCTGACTGTATTAAGGATATTCTTGCAACCCAGGAAAAGGCCAACATGCTTCTGGAACTCTGACAACTTGTGCAAACTATCAACCGTTGTTATTAGGAACGACAAGGCGAAGTCAACCATGCCACCACTTCCAACAATAACAATTCTGGCAATAGCAACATATTAGAAAAGCAAGAACCCCGATCCAACCAATCATAGAAGAAGATGAACAATAACAATTTCCTTTCCTCTTCTTCTGCCAACCTCCCTCCTCCGTGTCAAATTCCTGAAAAGCTCTGGACATTTCCAACATACTCAGAAAAGATGGAAAACTGACCCAGCAGGAAAGACAACAATGCATGGACCAGAATTTATGTATGTTCTGCAGATGACCTGGACATATCACGAAAGATTGCCTGCGGTTGACCTCCCTCAACACTCAGTTGAATGCTCTCCGCAACCCTGAGCAAACCTGAGTCCAAGGCCAAACCTGCAGCTGCTATGGATTCAAAATAATAATAAGCAGCTCTGAGACCTCTGCACAGACCCAGACCTGCGTTGATTCCATCTGTGTGCTTTCTGAGGTTTGACTGAACACTTCTGCTCTTTTGAAATCTGATTCTATTATCGTACCATTAACTTCTGACATTATTCTGAATACTAATATCCAAGCTCTTGTGGACTGCAGTTCCACTCACTGTTTTGTAGACTCATCATTTGCTTCCAAGCTTCCACTGGAATTCCGCAATATTCCGCAGATTCTGCTAAAGCTTTTCGACAGCATGTCTAATGTCACAATCATGCAGGCTATTGATATGCCAATCTGTTTTCCGTCTGGTGAAAATCAGGTCGTTGCTATGTATGTAACACCACTTGATTCTAGCTGCTCCATCATGCTAGGATACAACTGGCTCACCTGCTACAATCCATTGATTGACTGGGTATTGGGTAGTATATCATTCCACATTCCTCAGCAGCAAGATTCAATTCCAACATCATTCTCCACAAAATCTGCTTCCACAGTCTCTGGAATCCCAAAATCCAATCGCGTGGACACCCCTCTGACATCCATACAAGACTCACCTATTGACCTAATCCCTGCTTCTGTGTTTGCTCGCCTTTGCAAACTGGACAACAAAGAAATCTTTCAGTTATATGTACTTCTGAAAGGAAGATCCGCTTCAGTCATTGACACTTCCCTGAATCCCAATCCAACGGCCAATCAATGGTGTTCCACTGGAATATCACAATTTTCCGATGTCTTCAGTAAGAAGAAAGTGGAACTTCTCACTGACCACCAACCATACAATGTCAAGATTGACTTAATAGAGGGAGAGAGTCCCCCCTTGGGAACCTTTTATTCCCTATCTCCAGTTGAGATAGAAACACTCCAAAAGTTCATTGATGAGGCACTAGACATAGGATTTATCCGCCCTTCACTTTCTCTGCATGGTGCTCTGGTACTGTTCTCGAAGAAGAAGTTAGGCAGACTCCTACGTTGCATTGATTTCCGTGGTCTCAACAAGATCAAAAAAAAAAAGACTGATATCTGCTTCCCACTGGAAACAAATCAAGGTGTCCTGAGCCAGGAAATGCTTGGGGCCTCCTCTGGAAAGCTATCATGTTCACATTACATATGGACTTGTAACATGCTTGTTATATTTAATATGGCCCAGATATGTTTCAAAGCCAGACATACATGGAAAAATTAAAATGTTCACAGCATGTATTCCATATTATCACTAGAGTTGTTCAAAATATGGCCTCTTCCAGTGCATGCACAAAATATCCCATGATAACATGAAATACATGCTATGAACATTTTAATTTTTTCCATGTATTTCTGGGTTTGAAACATATCTGGGCCATATTAAATAGAACAAGCATGTTACAAGTCCATAGTGATCTGCATGGGTATGGGTAACCCGTGGGGGTTACGGGTAAGGGTATGCATGGGTTGGGTGTGGGTTGATTATCTGAAATCTGCCATACCCTTGGGTAATCCACGGGAAGCTGGTACTATTTTTCTGGTGTTTTTTCTGAATTTGTATTAATTTTCTAATAAGCCCCATACGTGGGTGGCCAGCTTGTGCGTACTATTTCTGAGTATACTAACTAATAAACACCATTTTTAAAATATTTATTATAATTTTTCCGGGCCTGTGGGAGGCCTGGATGGGTGGGGAAATTGGATGCAGCCCCAAGCTTTTAACCCCAGGGCTGTTTGTTGACGCTTGCAGGTCATGTGACCTGAAAACTTTAATTTGTGAACATTGTGAATTAAAGTTCATGTCATGTGACCTGAAAGTGTCAACAAACAGCCCGGGTTAAAAGCTTGGGGCTGCATCCAATTTCCCCACCCATCCGGGCCTCCCACAGGCCCGGAAAAATTATAATAAATATTTTAAAAATAGCATTTATTAGTTAGTATACTCAGAAATAGTATGCACAAGCTGGAAACCCACGTATGGGGCCGCCGGCTTCATAGAAAATTAATACAAATTCAAAAAAAAACCTTAGATCTCCAGGTGACCCAGGACGCACAGCACCCGTGGAAACCCATACCCGTGATGCGGGTATGGGTTTTCTACTGGGTTGGGTATGGGTTGGGCTGGAGATACCCAAGGGTTACCCATGCCGATCCCTAAAAGTCCATACATGATGTGAACATGATAGCTTTCCAGAGGATGCTCCAAGCATTTCCTGGCTCAGGAGACCTTGAGTTGTTTCCAGTGTCCCTGACTTTTTGACTTGCTGGAAAGCCCCGGAAAGGTGTGGATTTACAGGAAGTCAATCTCTGACATGCTTACCATTTAGTTCGCATTAGAAAGGGGGTGATGAGTGGAAAACCACTTTTAGCACCCAATATGGTTCCTTTGAATGGTGTGTTATGCCCTTCGGTCTTACTAATGCACCAGCCACTTTTCAATGATTTGTTAACCATATTTATAGCGACATGCTCAATGTTTCTGTCCTTATCTATTTGGATGACATCCTAGTCTATTCCAACAATCTGGAAGAACACCAAGAACATGTCCACAAAGTTCTCTGACATCTCCAAAAAAACCAACTTTATGCAAGATCCGACAAATGTGATTTTCACAAGACTATGGTAGAATATCTCGGATACATGCTCTCCCACAAAGAACATTCAATGGGTGACGACAAGATCAAAGTAATCCAAGAATGGCCTGAACCAAGAAAAGTAAAAGACATCTAATCCTTCCTAGGTTTTGCGAACTTTTACTGACACTTCATTCATAATTACTCTGGCATCACGATCCCGCTTACCTGACTAACCCAAAAATCCATAACTTGGAATTTTTCCAATGAGTGTTGGAAAGCTTTTGAATCACTTAAAAAAGCCTTCACCACAGCATCGATCCTTATGCATTGGATTCCTGACTGTTATAAGGGCAACCTCTGGGGCTAGTGGAATATCACACTAGAGCCTGGCAGATGGGAATCCAAAGTATATAAGTTCAAGGAAGGCTACAGGCAAGGATACATACCTGGCAGATGGGAATCCAAAGAGAAAAGCCTAAGGACTCCCACTGCTGAGGTGGCTACTAACTAAGGAAAGACTCCAAACAGACTGAATGTTCTGGGCGCTTAAAACGGAAGTCACGTGACCTATGACGTAGCCCAGGTAGGTTCCAACTTGCACACATCACTGGGTGCTTAAATCGCGAATAGAAGCGCCAGTTGTAGAAGTGAGTAGGAAGGAGGAGGGGGGAAGGAAATGGGAATATTAGATAGAAACAACAGGGAGAAAAGAGAGATAAAAGGGAGATGGGGATAGAAGGGGTGAACATGAATAAGAGAGGAGAATAGGAGAAGGAGAATAAAAAGGAGCAGTATGAGGGGTTCCCCTTACAACTCTCAACTCATCATGGAAACCCATGCTTCTAACTATTCCCTTGCGGCAATTCTCTCCATCCTTTCTCTGGAAGATGGCGAAATTCATCCTGTAGCTTTTCATTCTAGGGCTTTTACCACCCTGGAATTAAACTATGATGTTCACAACAAGGAATTACTCAATTCAAGATCCTAAAATTCTCCCATTTTGCCAGTGGGAAGTCTGGAGTGTTCATGTTTTTCCCTGGAAAAACCTACCAGAAAATCTTGAGTTTTGCAGCTGGTTTTTTTTTACAGGAAAGATATGAAATATTACTCACATTTCCCCTTGTGTACATTAATTGGTAAAACCTTGGAAAATTCACCATTTGCACCTGGAATATTTCAAATATCCCCCACATTTTATGAATACCAATAATTTCACTTTTACATTTTGCATGTGGATGATGCTAAATATTGCATACATTTTGGCTCCACAAAATCAATTGAAATATGTTGAATTTTGCTCCCATTTTTCAAGTGGAACATGCTAAATACTGCATACATTTTCTCATAGGACAAGTACTATGAAAAATTCAAAACCTTTCCTAAATTTTGCATAGTGTAAAACCCATCCAAAATTCCACATTTTCCCCACATTTTCCAGCTTGCAAAACTTTGGGGAAAATTCACATTTTTCAAAAGATTTTGCCAAAAAAATTTGCAGTGGAAAATTAATTGTGGTCTCTGGTGATATATGGGTGCAAGGAAAACCTCTTTTCTAGGTCACCACCTTCATTGCACCTAAGGAAAGAGGTGAGATATGTGAAGGTAGTGTTTGACCCATATATACTGATGCCATCTTCATGTACTATACCAGACTGATATTAGAAGTCTAGTCTAATCTCAATGGGTTATGGGCCCTGGCCCTGGCTAATTCTAATGAGAAACCCCCCATGGGAAAAGAAACCCAGAGTTTCTGAAGAGCTTGCTGAGCAACCTGGTTTCTCAACACACAGCCTGATTCAGAACATAGCCCCAGTGGGACAGCTTCAAATCCTACCTAGAACAGGCATAGGACTAAGTGTCTAGAGGACCACAACAGCAATGTGTGCAAGAACACGCAGACCATTTTGCTGCTCCTGATTGGTGCAGTCAGCTCTGATCATATCATGTGCAAGACATTGTCTCCAAAGCTTGCATCCCACTTGATGGTTGTCCCACTCTTGATGGCTGTGCATGCAGGGGCTCCTGCTCTTCCACTTCCTGCACCCATCAAGGGCTGTCCCAGCTGCCATTGCACTGCTGGAACCAGAAAGCCCCATATGCCTGCATTGCCCTCCCCACCACTGCCACTAGCTGTGGCCCTTGCATCCTCCTTGCAGCCCAATTCTAGCACTTCCATTTGTGACAAGGAATCTGTACCTGTGAGTCAGCTTACAACAAAGCACCTATGCTTGCAATGAAGGTATTTGAATACACTCCATTCGAGTCTACACCCAGGCAGGCCGCAGCAGTTAACCACTACTCAGAGTCTCCTACCTGCAAGGCTCAGATGCAAGACAAAAACTGCAAGTAATGGGTCAAGCTTGCTTGTGAATCCAAGGAGACTCACAATGTAAGTGATGTTTGCTATTATTTCAGGCACATGCTGTGATCTGTGTTGTGTTTCAATCAGCCAATCACCTGCATGACCTCCCCAACTGTACTCAACCTCAGCCAAGATCCAGCATGCACCAGTGGTGTAGTGCTGATACAACAATGATCCTGCATTTGTGGTAAGTCATATCTGTGTCAAGTGTGTCATTTTGTACTCACATGAGCATCCTCAGTCTCACATGTCTCATTCATTTTTTCATTCCATGCTCACCATCCACTACAGCCTAATTCTCAATGTTACATGTGTGTTCTTGCTCTGGGAAAACTGTTTTTCCATGTTTTCCCTCTCAATTTTCCTAAGTTATTCTGAGTGATCAAGTTTCCTGAGATCAGAAAATCATTGGCAAATATCGGGTTTTCACACAATTTTCTTATCCAGATAAATCATTGGCATACTCAACCATTTCTGAAGATTTTCTGTAGGGGTTTCCAGGTCAGAAAATTTTGGCATGCCTCCAGTGCCACTCCTTAGATAGTACAAGCCACCCACTAGGGGCACTTGTAGATACCATGTGAACAACTATATTGATTAGCCAATCATCAACTCATTCCTTGTAACCACACAACTGTAGACATCAATAAGATATTGGCACAATCTGCACAGTGTGAAACAAGTAAGAATCTTAGGGATCGGCACAGGTAAATCTTGGGTATCTCTGGGCTGACCCATACCCAAGTAACCCAACCCAGTAGAAAACCCATGCATCACAGGTATGGGTTTCCAGGGATTTTCTGTACATTAACCACAGGTTCCCATGGGTGCTGTGCATCCTGGGTCACCTGGAGGTCTAACTATTTTTTTTGAATTTTTACTAATTTTTTATGAAGTCAGCAGCCAATGTATGGGGCCACCAATGTAAGAATGTAGATTATTACTGTAGCATATATGCTACTATTTAGAGAAGATAAGTCACCAGAGTGACTTATGGGTTAGATTATGTAAAGCCGCCCACTAGGGGTGCCTGTAGATAGTGGACAACTATACAGTTGTCCACAACTAGATTAGATAATCACTTTAACTTTTACCTGTAACCACACCAATCGCAGACTCCAATAAATATATTGGCTCAGTCTGTTTGTGTGATGCAGTATAAGATTCTTACACTTTTTTGACTGCCAACTCATTGGCAGTACTGCAATACATTGATAAAAGATCAAACCAATCATTTTACTCAAGCTGACGAGTTTAACACTCGCTGGAAGTTTTGGAAACAGCAAACAGACATTTACTGTTTATTTTTCTATGATCAATAGAAGAATGCCACAGTGTGGCTGATAGATCATAGATCTATGACTTCAATAAGAACTCAAAGCCAAACGTTGAGATCCGGAGAGGCTCAAGATATGTCTGGAGCCACAGCCAGAGGCCCAGACAGGAGAGCTGAGACTGCCCACAACGTGGACAGGCAAACGGGGAATGCCAATGAGGATAGCTAGTCCTTGTAGAACTATGATGCCCGTAGCTTCCGACTCCATGAGTCAAAAGCGAGTATCAGTGGGTCTAATGAGATCCATGCTGGAGGAATCAGAAATGGACAAAATATTGCCCGTTAAGAAAACAAGAAGAACTTCGACCAGGTCTAAGTTACAATTGCCTCTCAATGAATCGAGAGAAGTACTGATGAGTGATACTGACTGGTCTCTGGGAGTGCAAATGTCCCAGCTGCCATACGTTCAGGAACATTGCAGATTGTGAAGTTTGCTGTCCCGAACAGGGAGAGAAGAGCATGGGTCAATATGCCAGGAAGATGAAACCCGGCAATATGAGCATACAACCGGACATATTGCCCGGATGATTATGGCTCTCAAAGGGAGCCGTAAACACATAGGTACTATGCATGAAGTGAGCCAATGAGCGGCTGAGGCTACTCGTGCAGTGGACGATGCTGCGGACCAACTCCAAACCCTGGGAGATGGTATGGAACTACAGGGACCTTTACGTGGAAATGCCCCCAAATGTGGAAACAATCCCAATAGGGATCGTGAAGTCGACTGTGAGGCTTAAAAGGCTCACAAGAAACAAGATAGACAGAGAATGCCACCTCCGTCTAGACCAAGCAGAAGGAATGGTCCCTGTGAAGCAAGCGCTACCCTAGAGCAGGATAGCATCAGTATGTGCCAGCATACTGAGGAAGAGACAGATCGTGAGCTAGAGCCTTGCGATAGAGAAAACATCCGCGAAGGAATTCGCAGATCTAAAAGGACATACAATGAGCAAGAAGTGCTAAAAGCAGTGACCCAACAGTCACTGCGGGAGATGATGAAGTCTGACGCCAATAGTGTCAGTACCATGACTAGCACTTATGTTAGTCTTGAATGTGAGTTTGATCACTGGGATAGGATCGGACAGAAGCACCGTGTGCTAGAACTCCATGCTAAACACGTGGATAATATAGTCAAGGAGGCATACATTTCCCGGATCGAAGGGGACACCTTCGACAAACTGATCGAGTCAGCAAGAGTGGCTTGATCTGCCCGTAGTAGCAGTTAAGATTGAGGATTGTGTTCTTAACAGCTGACAAACATCAACCACTGTATCAGATCAACGAAGACATTGCTGATCCACCAGTGCCGCAGGACATGAGTAATCACATGCATCTCCCACACAGGCAGATACAAGCGATACTGTGTGCGGCATCACTAGCAGTTATGGATCCTGAACGGAGGGGTCAGGAGGTAGGAGGAAATCCATCTACATATGTAGATGGAGTCATAAAGATGGGGTGAGCTGCCCTTGAGAAACACAAGGACAGGGAGCCAGACAAATCCATGCTTTATAAAGCCAAAGTAAAACTACCTCACCCAGCAGAATATCCTGAGAAAGCAGATCTGGAAGAATTCGAGAATGTCGTCTCAGGAATCCTGAGATGGCTAGGCATTAATAGCTTACTGGGGCCGTCTAGCATGGAACTCCAGCTGAACTATTCAGGCACTTGCCTTAAGGGCAAGGCATTGGAGTGGTATGCTCGAAACATTGAGTTTCATGATCGAGTCGTTGCCAAGTGGACCCTAGAGAGTGCAATCGCTGGGTTGCAACAGCGATTCCTACATGCACTCACGCATAGACATGCGTCAAACAAGTTCAACACAATTGTGCAAGGGACTAAAACTGTTCAGGAGTTACAGAACAACATTACAAAGTACACAGCGTGGATGATACATCCGCCTGATGAATATACAATCCGCAAGTGGTTTGTAGCAGCGCTTCGAGAAGCACTGCGTCATGAAGTGCTACAACTGGGCTACACAACCGAATTCAGTTCAATAACTGAATTGTACGAGGCTGCAAAGGCTGTAGAGGATGTGTCCTGATATCATATTGGATCGTGCAAGATGGTGTCTAGTGGCGCTAATGCACTGCAAGCAAAGCCTAGTTCGACGAATAGTTGAATTCAGGCTGTTGCAAGCTCGTCCCAAGTTCCCAATACAGGGAGCTGTCCTACAATGAAGCAGATGACATATTGTCCGCCTAATGCTCAATCTCAAGCAGAGATGAGACCAAGTGTACCCCAAACAGGGGTACAAGCTACACAAAGAGCTGGAGCGGGAGCTCCTGCCACTTCTCACCCTCCACAAAAACCTCCAGGAGGTTCAGGAGGTCAAGGATGTAGCACAGAACTAATGTGCTATGAGTGTGGACAAGTTGGGCATATCAAGCGCAATTGCCCACAGTGGAAGAATAAACCACACATAGCAGGTGCATGGTTAGAGGAAGTGGTTGAGCACTCAGGGAGTGCTCAAGAAGGGGAGGAGGAGCCACAAAGCGGCAAATTAGACGAGTGAATGGACGTTCAGGATGACAATGAGAGTGAAATTGGCAAACTAGTCACTGATTACCAGTTGGAATTCATGCCCTATCAATGGGATGATGACGATGATATGAGAATGCAAAGCTCGTATCGAGCAGATGGAGTATGCCCACTGGGAGGATCATATGAAGAAAGGTGGCACATATGCAGAGAAACCAACTACCACAATTAGTGGTGGTTTAAGTCAAAACAACAACTTCCATATCCATGCGGGAGTCATAGATAGGACCATTGAGCCTATCTACAATCATCAGTTCAGACCACGTGAGGAGACATGCCCCAAACGGGCGCATATAGACAACCAGACAATCTCCAGGTATTGGGAGATTGGTGGAGTCAGAGCCCACTGCATATTAGACGCAGCAGGTGCAAGGGAGTCATGCTCTCTCCGGACTTCATACGTGCTGTAGGCATCAAGACGTTTGAACTCGAACATCCCATTGGTCTACAGCTAGCATGT
>MU134888.1:6294-28872 GCA_015039355.1 Ramaria rubella | reverse complement strand
ATCCAGTATTCCCACGCATTTCTGAATATTGCGACCCCCGACCTCGGCCAAGGAGAGCTCCAACCAAATCCGACCCCGACATCAAATCTGGTAACCCCTAACAGTCCAATGTCGAATCCGGCACACGTCCATAACAGTATTTACAAGCTAACACTCTTGATTTCTATAATGTCTTCCAACACCCAAATTCAAACACTTGATTTGGATGACACTGACAGATCTACCAAAAATGTCGTCAACCCATCAAATGTTCACAAGTACCCCAGTCTTCTCAACAAGTGCCTCACAAACAAAGACTTCAAATCCGACCCAATTCCAAGCGGCATCGACAATGTGACTTCCAACCATCCTTGTGATAATGACTCACAATACACAGCAGCAATTTCCAACCAAACCCTGACTTTGCCGACACCAAAACTTTCCATCTTGGACAAGATGGCAAATTAGTACTACAGGAGAGACAACAACGTGTAAATCAAAAGTTATGCCTCTACTGTGGAAAACCTAGTCATAAGGTGAAAGAATGCCCGAGGTCATCATCCTTTGCCAAGAAAGCAAAATCCTGAACCACAACTGTCACGATAGGTGATTCCAACATCACAGTCCCTTTAGAGGACCTTCCGAATCCCCAAAAATGACAGCTCAAGGACTCTTGAGCACGAATCCGTGTTCACATATCATTGTGCCTTACCGAGAACATCACAGACACATTCCGAACATACCCTCCGTATTTCCAACAAATCCACCTAAACTCCAAATATCACCCTTCCAAACAGTTTTGACCGATCTTTAGGTTTAAACAACATCCTTATGGATTCCCGCTTTCCGCTGGTCTCCGTCTCTTCTGTCACCAACGACATTTTGTTGCAACACCCAGTAGGCGATCCACGCCAATCACGTCCTCCCATCGAGCAAAAAACCTGGTCGCTATTACATTACGTATAACGACGCTTGTTTCTACTTGTTCCGATGTGCTGGGAACGCCACTAACCCACCCACTACAATCTGTTGATTGACAGGGTATTGCGTAGTACCTAGTTCCGCACTCCTCAACAAGAAGATTCAATTTTATGACATGTCTTCAGGAAACCTGCAATCTGCATTTTTCTGAATCTCTGAAATCCAACTTCGCTGCGACATCCCCCGACCCGCCATAAACATCCAACATCAATGGTTGTTGAAACCTCAACTCGCAACAACGATGTGGAAACTTCAGCGCATTTCCGATAGGAAGATCCGTTACATCGATTCTTCCAATTCCTGACAAGCGATCATTAAATATTCCACTACATACTCCAACAAGATCACATCTATCGGAGGGAGAGAATCTCACTTTGGAAAAATCATTTTTTCCTTACATCTAGTTCTGCCAGAACCACCTCAAGAACATTAACAAGACTCTAGCTATAGGATTTCATCCAATACATTCCGCACAGTATGTCTGTACTTCCTCGAGAACACACCAGGACGATCTCCAAGCCCAAACACCGAATCTTCCTCAAAGACATCCTTCCACGTCTAATATTTAGTTTTCCAACCTCCGATTTCCAGACTTCCGAATCCAACTATTCAAGATACAACGTAGTTGCTCTGACTCTATGTCTAGTCATCAAATACTGATTTCCACGTTATGGGACAATAACCAACAAACTGCCTTCGGAAACAATAACGATCTCCTTTCAAAAGGCACTGTTAAACCCTCGTATCCATGAATGCACCATCCGTACATCCTCTGACTCACGTTTCTGATTCTGATCCTTCAACCATTTAGGACAATATTCCAGGCCGAATATCAAGTACCTTACCAATGTTTCTGAAAACCAACTGACAACCCCACCAGAACATTTCAATTCCCATTTTTCCTACACCCTTGTCTTTCCTACACGTTCTTCCTCACTCTATTTGCCTTGCAAACAGTCCTCTGAAATCCTGAAAATTCCGATTCACTCCTCTTATCTCTTTTTAAGTCTGAACTTCTGATATTCTCTGAATTTTTCAGGAAATCTGTGATTGCAACAATTTCAAAGAGACAACATCAAGACCACTATTGAGAAATTTTCCAAGAAGACACTGTTCATCTCCTTAGAAAAGCCAATACGTTTCCAATGAATCCTTCGGTCCTCCAACACTCCAACTCCTTACCGACCTTCCAATGCTTGAGGTAGACAATGGGACGTCTACCTTAAAGGGGGAGTTCCACTATGTTGACGATTTACCCATTACAATCCCCTATGCTGACTCCGATCTTTTCCGACAATTTCCAACCCAACACTTCAATTCCTCGTAAGTCACTATTTACATCCTGCAACTCCGGAACTCCTTCGACATCTATAATGGTTCACATCCCGATATTCCGACCCTCTCAACTTCTTCATGATTCTTACACATCCAATCCTGATCCCGAGTCAATCCCAACATTTGTCCAGTTCCGACTTCCCTGATCCTCCAACACCCTTGATTCACTGTTTCTCATCTTTCTGAGTTTTTCCGTTTCTCCAATCATTTTCGTTGATCTGATTATTTCCTTTGTTCCGAGCTTTCCATTTTTTCCGATCTTAAACCAATAAGAAATAACTTCATTATTTAAACCTTTCTACACTACTTCACTGAAATTCCTCCGATTTAATTATATTACTTTTCCCCTTCCGACTCCAATTCACTGCATCGTTTCCTCTTCCGGCCCATTGACCTCCAGGTCAAGCCCCACTGTTTTCCCCGATTCCTCCTCCAATGTTTCTCTGAACCCGCATCTCCTGGATTCACCACCTCCTGGCCAATTCCAGCCTCCGGTTCCTGGCCAATTCCAGCCTCTGGTTCCTGGCCAATTTCTGCCTCCGGTTTTTGGCCAATCTCCACCTCCTCCAGAACCTCCTTTTCCGGTATATCAGGGACGACATCAATGTCCATCCTGACGTCGTCCGCCTCCTTCGCTTTCCCCTTCCCCTTGTCCACCACCTTCTCCAACTCCGGTTGCGGCCCGACATTTCTGTCTTCATTTTCCAACTCGGCTTCCAAGCCCAACTCCGGTTGCTGTACCGACACCCAGTGGTATGCCTCCCACTGCTTCTTCTGGAATTTGAACTCGATCTCCGCTATCTGGTGTGACTTCTTCAATGTATCGTTGAAAGTCGCCATTCCCTCCACATTGTAACAGAGCCATTCCATGAGGGAATGGATTGTCTTTCGGAGCCTGTGGACCTCCACCGCAAGCCCTGCATCCTTGGCCTTGTCCTCCATTGTCCGCTCCTTTCGTTTACCTTTCCCCAACAATGCCACCCCATCCCAATCCATGACCGCTTCCACCCAACACCTTTTCATCACCGGTCCTGGTCCAGCCTCTGCGTTCTCCGCTGGAACCTGCCTGGACACCGGTAATGACAACTTCCCCACCATCTCTGCCACGAAATCCATGTCGCATGACCTAGTACACTTCTTCCGGTCGTTCTGACACCATATGCAGGCTCGCTTCCACGACTTTCCGGTTCTCCGCTCCTTGTCAACGCACTCCAACCCCTGCATCTGACAGAGTACGCACCTATCGTCAAAGTCATCAGCCTCCAACCACATGGCCTCAAGATGCCGTTTGCGGCCTCCGATGAATTCTGAGCCACCTTTCGGATTCCGGTCAACCTTCTCCACTTAATCCAATTTCCCATCAATCCATCAATCAGCGCGTGAAAAAAAAAAAATCTGACTTACCAAAAACATTTTGAGTCGGGCCTCCTCCCACCTCAACACCTCCTGCACCGCCTGCATTGACTCAGCTTTCCGCCGATCCGCCTCCTCCTTCCATTTCCTCCGATCCGCCTCCTCTTTCTCCTTCGCTCTCTGATCCCGTTCTTCCTGCTCCTTCCTCTCCCATTCCTCCTTCTCCTTCCGCTCCCGCTCCCGTTGCTCCACCACCTCCCTCTCCTGCTTCTCCCACTTCACCTTCACCCTTTTCCGCATTTTGGCCTCCAACTCCACCCTCCTCCACTCGTACTCCCTCACTTTGGCGGCGAGTTCTTCACCAGAGCTGACTTCGATAACGGAGCAGGTAGGCGACAACGACTTGGAACGCGATGGCATTTTTGGCTTGGGTGGTGGTGGTAGGGGATCAAAAGCGATTTGCGTTTTCACAAAGCATGTTCTCCTATATATATGTCCGATCCAAGATCTCAGCCTTTACGGATAACCGACACCGAAAACTTCTCACGGTATTCAATAGCGTAATCAGCCTCGAGGGCTCGGCCATAAAAGGGAGATACTGTTAGATCCCAGATCCAACCTGTGTTATTCCAACATTTCACGTATTCCGATACGCCTTTTCTGCTTATTTCCAACATGTCCCCATTATTATTCTTAGTCACGGCTCTATCTCCATATTACCCTGTACGTCTTATCTTGATTCCCGTAGTCACTCTGACTTCAGAACTCCGTATCATGCACCCTGATCTTCTGTTCCCGATTTTGGAATCCCACATGTCTTAAATATGTTTCTCTTCATCGAAGCTTCTTTAGCTTGTAAATTGTATTGCATCGTATCGTATCGTATCGCACCATATTGTATCGTGTCATATCGTATTATTCACTACCTTTCATGTCACTATCTCTCGTATCACCTTCTACCTCTTATATCGTATATCTTATACCTTTCCACATCTGACACCCTTCATACCTCGTTACCTCAACTTGTTATTCCGATAACAACTTGTAACATCTTGACATATTCCACCCATCCTCTACCATTCGACCTTTATTACACTTCATCACTTCAAGCTTCTACCTGCAACAAGGCCTTCAAACCTTGCTTGGTATCCCAATTATTCCAACTATTCCGATTATTCCGATCACTCTGATCATTCTGATCATTCTGATCATTCTGATCATTCTGACCCTACCTCATCCGACATCCCAGACCCTCCTTGATTACACTTGCCTCCCAGAAAAGCTAGTCTTTACTCGATATTGATTTATCATTACTACTACCTTTCCGCATTGACTATTCCATTTCCAAATACCCAAAGCCCCCGCTCATCTCTGATAAGTCTCAACGCATCATTGGCACTGACCTTCCAAATAGACCCAATCAATTGGAAACCCGATAACACTCCGGCCTTCAGTCCAAAATACCAGGGCACTAGAAATCTAAGAGGGTGCAACCCATAAGTTGAAGCCAACGCCCGTGTAGATCAGTCTTCAGATTTCTGACTTCCGAGTCATCCAGTATTCCCACACATTTCTGAATATTGTGACCACCGACCTCGGTCAAGGAGAGCTCCAACCAAATCCAACCCTGACATCAAATCTGGCAAACCCTAACAGTCCAACGTCGAATCCAGCACACGTCCATAACAATAAGGGCCAGAGACTTGTGTTCACTGGGTTCACAGATTCGTGCATAATGGGGCATGTGAGGGTGGTCTGAGGATTCAAACCAATGTATCTTGCAGCTACTAGCATGAAAGTTTGTGGAAGAGTTGTCTGACAGAATATCCTTTCTACAGTTTTATGGGGCATGCTTAAATGTTTTAATTGGCTGTTAGTTTTTATCAATTGACCAGGACCTCAGCGTGCTCCGATCACTATTTCCAAGTGATCCGCCGCTGTGTCTGAAATGACAGTCTGGTCAAGAAACATCCAGTGACGATCATGACATCCACACATCCAAATTCTTGCTTCACCAGTAGTAATCGACTCTTGCACCCCAGAGGCACCTGAATGATTCTGTCAGAGTTGATGATGGCAGGTGCGAGATGAGAGAACTTCAGATGGCAGGTGCGAGATGAGAGAACTTCAGGTTGAAACCATGATGGGAACGGGACGGGCCCAGGGGCACTGGTTCTACAACCATTGACATTTGGGCCTTGCAAGATGTTCATGCCATTGCTAAGTCACAGAAATGACCGCGTGCAAAAACCACACAGTTTCCACACTGAGATTTGCTGCCAGGGTTCTATATATGGTGATAAGCCCTTTGTTGGGACCACAATGGTTAAGACCTTCCCACCATAAAAAGCCCTGGCAACTGATATAACCCATTGGGGATCGATGGTCGGGGATGATGAAGGTCTATGCGTGACTTACTACTCCCCAGTGCATGAATGATTAGCAAATGGCACTGGCAGCAGAGGGAAGAAATGAACCTCTCTTGATGCTAGGAAACCACAGAAAAGAGACTTCAGGTGTGAGATGGAGACACTTGAGGGAACAAGAACATAAAACATCCCAGAAACATTCAAAAGAAGCAGTGCAAACCGTGACAATCCAAAATAAAGATAATGGGAGTACACTTCAAAGTCTGGCACCACATGCAAGAAGAGGGGTTGCCTATGGATCCTTCCCCAGAGTCCAGTCACATTTCCAAATAAATGTTACTTATGACGTTATTGTCAGCAGCGCATTCCACCCCCTACCTGTCAAGAGCTTGAAAAACCTCTGTGTTAAATGCAAGAACTGTGCGACGTCAACTGAGTCCATGATCCACAAAGTAATGGTAAGACTGACCCCAGGCTCTGCTCGCACTTACATGGTTGGTGTAGTTAGCGAAAAGACGTAGGCAGACTTTTGACTTTGATGCACCAGTACAATTTACTTGTGGTTTTTCCAGATTTAAATCTGGTCAAATGTGTGCACTCACGCACAAACTTGAATGCCGGTCGGTCAAGGCAACGCCACCACCATAACCACAAACCGTAAACCGCGACTGAAATCATGAGTTTCAACTTGAAAACCAAGCTCATCGGCATGTGTGTTTACCTCACCGGTGCAGCGTCGACACTCACTGGGGTGGTCCTCAATGTCCCACTGGCGTGGCATATGTTAAACAATGTCGAAAACAACCTTGGGGTGCAGTTCTGATGGTGGTGTAAGTGAATTTTCCCTGCCTTTGCATAAACTAACTTGAACTGACATTGACTTTTGGTCCTCAATATACAGCCTCCCGGTCATAGAATTGATTCTTAGGGTATACAACTTGAAGCTGTGTGCCATAGCAGCGGGTGGCACTGGGGTGACCAACTTGAATGTGGAGCCTCTGGCAATTGAGATGGAGACCATGGGATGGGACCATACAACCTCTATTCATGAGGAATAACTTGAGCCTGAGCAGATGCGCAGGGGCCCTGGCATAGCCACACAAACAAACAAAAAAAAAGTCAGGGCTGGAGTGGCAGATTCTATGGAAGAGGCTTTTTATTTTTCTTTCGGAAAATGTGTATGTAATCATGTTACTCCCTCCAATATGCTGTTGCTAGCGGATTCCTGGTGGCCCAGGGGTTCATTGGAAAAAGAGCCCTGGTGAACGTTTTCCAAGCAAGCGCACATGTTAATATCTCTCTTTAAATCACACGCAGGGGGGCAGACCTTTTCTTCCTGCAGGTTCTGACGATACTCTTCTGAGGTGGTTGGGGCTGCCGGTGTGGAGGGTAAAATAGAATATATTGTTCATCACTGTTCTCTTCTCCTGTCTCCCAGGGAAGGTGGTTACTGCATGTGCATGGTGGGAGCAAATGCTTTTGGTGAGGTTGCAGGGGGAAATGCCTCAGAGCACATGCTGTAGAATGAGAGATGAAATCTAGACCCCCGGTCATCGATCGTATGGACCTCAGGGAAATCAATGTCAAAGTACTTGCTTGCATCATCCAGAATATGGAGGTGGGATCAGGTTAGATGGGGTGTCCTCAGGCCCATGAGGTAGAATGCAAGATGGCCCAGAGGTGGCCCACTTATGCCCATGTACGTTTGATCTTTGAAGAGAGTCGTGGATATCATCAGCACGTGTACCTCCTCGTCGGGTTCTGAGGCCCTATTGGGAAGCTCTGCATAGGTACTATGTCCCATCCCTGGGGGTTTTCAAATTTAGTAGGCAGCCTGCACGGTAATTTTTAATACTAACATATATGGCATAGCAGCGTAAACGCAAGGATCTTGGTACCAATGATGGCGGAGTTGGAGACAAGGACGGTCACAAACAACACAGTTGATGCAGACAGTGCCTGGTTCTGCAAGCTGCCCGATGTGTTTGTGGACCTGAGTCATACATTGTCAGTGATCATTGTGTTCTCGAAACCTTATGCTCAAGACGAGGACTCACACTTTATGAGAGAGGGGTGATCATCTGAAACTAGCAGCCACCTTCAAGCATCAGAGCGGAATATGTTCAACTGAGCTCAAATAAAGGTACTCACACACGTTCAACAGAGTTAGCATGGTGGTAGCATCAAATATTGAGCCATTAATGAGCTTTTGGAGCATTGGAGTCCTTGAAAACACGTGAGGGACTCACCTTGTGCTTGGCTTTGACGCACTCATTTAGTACTTGGTGCAGCCATGATTTGTGGTATTTCAGGCCAAAGTGATTCCAGGATGATCTTTGGGTGATATTGAGCACATTGGATGTGATGAGTTTGATGTTTAGATGGGTCATAAGGAGGAGACACGTGGGTTGTATCTGGTTGGGGCCGGCACATGTATGCTACATAGAACTTCATCAAAATATTTGCACTCATTCAATGGCACCTCAATGGATGATTTGAAAAAATTTATTCTCAGGCTATAAGTACTTACAGTCACTGCCACTGGATTCACAAGACTGATGCAACGTGCATGTGGAGAGGAAAGCCTTGTAAGCAATGCATATTTATACCTGTTTAAGTTGCTTGTAAACATCCCTTTTATACCAAAGATGGGTGTATTTGAGTAAATTGCACCATGCGCTTCATAGAAACAAAGAGGTTGTGCTTATGTGACCTAGATTACGTACACAAGAGTTACGTATGCAAGAGCGCATGCTCTTGTGTACGTAATCAGTGCACAAGGTACAGCTTGTCCTTGGCTCGTCTCACCCACACGCAGCTCTCCCATCTCACCATAATATGGCTGCTGTATCAGGGGTTTAAAGTTAAATTATGTAGCTCTTTCGTGAGAGAGGCACCATCTTGTCTTTCCATAAGCCTTATTTGGCCAACCATACCAGTCTCCCAGATGGGGTCAGATTTTAACTTCTGGACCAGGGATCATATAATGTCAATAGAGTGGCTCCAATCTTAGACCCAGGAACGCAGAAGTGAGACCGTAAAATCCAGATAGTACGAGATTTAGAGCTCCAGTGTGGCGTCTGCCAAACGCAACAGGATTTGTGGAAATGGTGGATGCTTGTTGCAGCTATGCGGTCACCATGCGTGGTCAGTACACATCCAAGCAAGTCTGCGAAGATCCAACCATTGATGGAAGCACACGAAGCCATCCGGCCGCCAAAAGAGCCAATGCTGCTGTCACTCACAGCGATTCAGAACTTGAAACAGGCAACATCGTTCGTGATGGACCACCATACCGATAGAGAAACTCACTGACGAACATTGTCAGTTTACTCTCAGAAATAGATCCAAAAGACAGTGGGTAGCGGTGTCGTTGTTGCATGGCTACTGACACTGGTGTTCGGCTCAGTGCGCTTTGCTATCAGCAGCAACAAAGGTAGAACAAAGACGAAGACGAGGACATAGCAGTGACGATGATGATGATGTAATACGCTGATGTAAGCGTAGATGAGATACAACAGCAAATGTCACGTGATTGACAAAGCTGGCCTTGATGTAGACGTAGTAGTAGTAGACATAGCAGTAGACTTAGACTTAGACTTAGACTTAGACGAGTGAATCCAACTGAAAGAGGTGAATTGGGGTACACTAAGGCGAAACAGGCCTTATATACATGAGCAGAACAACAAACAATGCGAGTATGCCATACAACAATGTCGTCGACAGCAGACAGGAGAAATGACTAACGGCGAGAGGCAGAAAACCAAAATAGGAAGGTGGTTTGTAAGGAAATGGAAAAATGAGTCAGGTGGTCGAAGAAATGAAGGGAAATATGGCAGCAAATTTGAAATAGAAGCCAGAAATAGAATAGAAGTGAGTCACAGACAATAGACCATGTGGAACAATTGGAAATAGAAGTACAGCCAAGAAGTGAGTGAATCAGGTGATGAAAAATGAGTCATAGCCATCCAATAGGATTCCAGTTGCTTGTCAAATATCTCCGAAGATGAGTAAGTGAGTCATGTGACTTGATGACGACTCAGAAACATGTGAACCAATCACGACACTTGGATACGAATTTCCTCCAGAGAGGGAATGAAGACGAGCCCTTCTTGATGAAGTCCTTAGGCACATAACCGTAGCAAATCTCTGTTCCTGGTCCGTGCTCTTTGATGTACCAGTTATTCCTGAGGATGATACGATGCCAACCATTCACTGGTTCAAAGTTTGGGTCAAAACCAATGACATAGAAGGGAGCATGGAAGGTTTGATCGAATACCCATATGCAATTGTGAATGCGATAAGGAGGATATGAGGGGAATACTCGGAATGGGCCTTCAGGAGATTCGACATATAGAGGATAGTACCGATGATGTGCGACTTGTGGAGGAGGACTGGACAAATGAACATCAAGGGGAGAACATCGACTAGGAAGTTCAACGCATGGTCCAACGTGTATGTCTGGCTTGGCGGTCATCTGAAATGAGTCATGGGATGTGGTGGCGGCAATGCTGGATGGAATATTGAAAATGGAATCAATGAAAAATAGAATGAGTGTGGAGATGATGTGTCTGGCAGACTGGAGGTAGCACAGCAGATGATGGTCTGGCAAAAGCTGATGATGATAGGCACGTGTGCAGTGAGCGTCTTTTGTAGTGTAGTAGGTGCTGTCGAGTATCATGCTTGTCAACGTCCAACTTGGATATGATACGCATGACACGCTCTTACGGTCTTAGTTCCCGTCAAAACCACTGTAAATTTCCAGGCTTGAACGTACTGTCTCATACCGAGATACAGACGTAGCTCCTTGAGATCACTTGCTTCTGGGCCAATGCTGCAAATGATGTTGGTTAACTCTCTGTCTGACAACATAATAAACATCGTATTTGCTGATGTTGCCCATAAATCCATGATCTATTCCAAGAACGCCTCCTTAGAGCGGATTTTTGCCCTAATACATTTCCATTTCACAAATCACTTGAGCCCTTCCAAATGCCTTCCGTTGTCATCATTGGTCCTTCCATATCCAAGCAATTTTGGTCTCATGTAGCTCACGATGTTGGACCATGTTTCAAGCAGCTCAAGCTGTTTACGATCATTCATGGGTCAAGAGGGCACAGCTATTCCAGGATGCCCCCCTCCTTCGTGAGGTATATTTCCTCAATTGTTCACTGCCTGCGTCTCCTATGGTCTGGAACGGTCTCGAGGTTTTGAATCTCCATAATGTAGGGATGTATCTGAACATTTACAGGTCGTATCACACTCACCAGAGCTGAACCAGTCAGAGGTCTCTAGCATATCCACCATCTCTCAAGCCTTCCCTACTATTTCCGTGCCAAAATTCTCACTCGATCATCTCAAATCCCTCCCTGTTGGGCTGCTCCCTTCCCCATATGCTCACATTCTTTGCCATAGTCAATATACCTAACTTGTCCAAGCTCGCTGTTCGTTCCTCCAGCATACTTGGAGTAGCAATGACTTTTCTTTAGCACCTAAGCCAAGCATCGGGAATCGCACTCAAGAGCCCACAATCATGTCCAAAAGCTTGCGAGCATTCTTTTGCATCGACTTAATTCTGAGGGGCCTCCACATAACAGATCAGGAGTCAGTTGGATCCAATTATAAAAACTCATTTCATCTGCCCATGCCATTCTTGTTGGCATCCCACTGTTCAATTTCTTATATATGCCAAATTGTACATACTATTTCAGTGAGATCTCATGGAAATGCGCCTCTGCGGTTGCAGCCAGATGTCCAAAGATCGCCACATGGCAATGCGCAAATGCAGCTACCCCATGGTGGAATTGATTCCTTCCTGCCAATTTCGCCTCATGCTCTTGCCTCTCAGCCTGCTCCTGCCATGTGCGCTCTTTAAAGCGGAAAGTCCGACCCACGCATGCGCTTTCTGCACGCAGCAGGCGAACCTCTTCATCAAACCACTGCATGCTGGTCTGCACATGCAGCCATTCTAAATGGATCACTGCCCCCTGAACTTAATAATCAGTGGTGTTGCAATATCCCACATTTAGACACTCACCTTCGGTAGTCCACCCTTCACTCAACCTGGAAAGTGGGGTACTGGGGTTTGTACCATTTCCAGAGGATTTTGGGGTGGTTACAGTAAGATTGCCCATTCACCCACTCCCTATTTCAGCATCTCCATGTCAGATTATGTGGTGGCATCAGAAGGCCTGGATGTGATTCGAACTCAATGTGATGTGGCAGGCATAAATGTTTTGTATAAATGAAGTTCCACGCACAAATTTAAAGGTATGTCTCCAGTGGCAGCCTCAGTTTGGTTTCCCATTGGAACCTAAAATGATTTGTTGCAAAGACAAATCATCCGAGACCTACCTAGGAACGGAAGCCAGTTAACAAACTGTTTCCCAGTTTTCCATTTACGTAAAATTGTCACCAAGTCTTTTGGGGGATTTGCATCGTATTTTGTGTGGTTGCAAAAACTGGCCAATACTTACTATGCCAAAACTGAAATAAAAACAATTTACCGAGGCAAGTCTGAAAACAGGGGAGGTTAGATGGGAGCTGAGAACCTAGCGGTACATCTGCAGTATGCATATTTTTGAAGAAAACATGACATTGTCATGTATTTACATATCTTCGAAATTATATTCATTTAATATTTGAGGAAGATATTACATAATGAGAAATATACAAAGTAACTGTAGAAACTCTTCTTGGACTGGAGACAATAAACATCACGAGAGAATATATCTAGACTGGTCTTTTCTAAAAGTGTTTCAAGGAAACTACCAGAGCGAGAATAGGGGAATCTGAAGGGAAATTCAATCAATTCTAAATTAAAGATAGAGTGTCAGTGAGAAACAGAACAAAGTCTTGCCTACTTCTACACTTCATAAAAGTTGAAGAAATTGAGGCCGATGTGAAATTATATATTTGGAGTTATGATGACTCTGTAGAAGAGAAAATTCAAAAGTACAGAGAATTTTAAAAAAAATATGGCAAATAGAATCTGCAGATTATTCCTGTGATGTAACAGTGGTGTGGTAGCTTAAAATTGGAAGAGCGAGTGACAAAGGAATAAAACTACAATTCTGCAAATTTGGCAAATATCTGTAACTTGGATATTACCAATTTTTTATAGTGGAGTGACAGCTTGAAATAAAAGACCACATTACTAAGGGATATACTCAGATTTTGCAGAAACTTTCAATATGTTTGTAACCTGTATATTGTAAACTTGTTTAGGGTTTATACCAAGGTTCTTCAGAGTGAGTTATGGATAAGGTCCCAAAATGGTTCCTTTGTTTGTTCAAGTGGCTCCATTGCTCAAAATGTGGCTTTGCACAGCCCAGTGCACACTGGAGCTGCAGGTGCCTCATGCATATCTTGTGACTCGATCACAAAATGGCCCCATCCTTTGTTCTTGTGGGTCCTTTGTTCAAAGTGTGGCTTTGTGCAGCCCAGTGCACACAGGAGCTGCAGATGCCTCATGCATAGCTCATGTCTCACTCACAAAATGGTTCCTTCCTTTGGTCCAGTGGCTCCTTTGTTCAAAATGTGACTTTGTGCAGCCCAGTGCACACGGGAGCTGCAGATGCCTCACGCATATCTCATGTCTCACTCACAAAATGGTTCCGTCCTTTCTTCAAAATGTACCTTTGTCTGTGCCAGGGCACACGGGAGCTGCAGATGCCTCATGTATATCTCGTGTCTCGCTCAAAAAATGGCTCCATCCTTTGTTCCAGTGGCTCCTTTGTTCAAAATGTGCCTTTGTTCGTGCCAGGGCACACGGGAGCTGCAGATGACTCAAGCATATCTCGTGCCTCACCCACAATATGGTTCCTTCCTTTGTTCGAGTGGCTCCTTTGTTCAAAATGTGGCTTTGTGCAGCTCAGTGCACATGGTGACAAGCATGATACTCGCCAGCGCCTACTACACTACAAACGACACTCACTGCACACGTGCCTATTTTCATCAGCTTTTGCCAGACCATCATCTGCTGTGCTACCTCCAGTCTGCCAGATACATCATCTCCACACTCATTCCATCTTCATCAATTCTATTCTCGCTATGCCATCCACCATTGCCGCCACCACATCCCATGATTTGTTTCAGATGACTGCCAAGCCAGACATACACGTTGGACCACGCGTTGAACTTCCTAGTCGATGTTCTCCCCTTGATGTTCCCTCCATCGAACTTCCTAGTCAATGTTCTCCCCTTGATATTCATTTATTGAGTCCTCCTCCATCTGTCGCATATTGTTGGTACTATCCTCTTTATGTCGAATCTCCTGAAGGCCCATACCAAATATTCCCCTCCTATTCTCCTTATCGCTTTCACAATTGCATCTGGGTATTCGACCCTGTCTTCCATGCTCCCTTCCACGTCATCAGTTTCAATCCAAACTACAAACCAGTGAATGGTTGGCATTGTATCATACTCAGGAACTACTGGGATATCAAAGAGTTTGGTTGAGGAACAGAGATTTGCTATGGTTATGTGCCTAAGGACTTTATCAAGCAAGACTCGTCTTCATTCTCTCTCTGGAGGAGATTTGTATCCAAGTGTCGTGATTGGTTCACATGTTTCTGAATTGTCTTCAAGTCAAGTAACTCTCTTACTCATCCTCGGAGATATTTGAGAATCAATGGGAATCCTATTGGATGGCTATGACTTATTTTCTTCACATGACTCACTCGCTTCTTGGCTGTACTTCTATTTCCAATTGTTCCACATGGTCTATTGTCTGTGACTCACTTCTATTCTATTTCTGGCTTCTATTTCCAATTCGCTGCCACATTTCCATTCATTTCTTTGACCACCTGACTCATTTTTCCATTACAAACCACCTTCCTATTTTGGTTTTCTGCCTACTACTACATCTACTACTTCTACGTCTACATCAAGGCCAGCTTTGTCAATCACGTGACATTTGCTGTTGTATCTTGTCTACACTTATGTCATCAGATTACATCATCATCATCGTCACTGCTACATCCTCATCTTCGTCTTTGTTCTACCTTTGTTGCTGCTGATAGCAAAGCACACTGAGGCAAACACCAGTGTAAGTAGCCATGCAACGATGACACTGCTACCCACTGTCTTTTGGATCCATTTCTGAAAGTAAACCAACAACGGGAGGTGCAGATGCCTCACGCATATCTCGTGTCTCACTCACAAAATGGGTCCTTCCATTGTTTGTGTGGCTCCTTTGTTCAAAATGTGGCTTTGTGCAGCCCAGTGCACACGGGAGCTGCAGATGCCTCACGCATATCTCGTGCCTCACTCACAATATGGTTCCTTCCTTTGTTCGAGTGGCTCCTTGGTTCAAAATGTGGCTTTGTGTAGCCCAGTGCACACAGGAGCTGCAGATGCCTCATGCATATCTCGTGCCTCGCTGACAATATGATTCCTTCCTTTGTTCCAGTAGCTCCTTTATTCAAAATGTGGCTTTTTGCGGCCCAGTGCACATGAGAGCCACAGTTGCCTCACGCATATCTTGTGGCCCTATCACAAATGGCCCCTTCCTTTCTTCCAATGCCTCCTTTGTCCAAAATGTTCATTTGTCCATGCCAGGGCACATGGAAGCTTTAGGTGTCTCACGCATGTTTTGTGGCTCAATCACAAAATGGTTCTTTCCTTTGTTCCGGGAGCTCCTTTGTTCACAATGTGGGTTTGGGCACCTCAGGGCACACTGGCACTGCAGGCGCCCCATGCATATCTTGTGTCTCAATCCCACAATGCCACCCCCCCCCCCTTTTTCAGGTGGCTCCTTTGTCCACACAGTTCCTTTGTCAGTGTCAGGGCACATCAGAGCTGTGAGAGCCTCATGCACATCTTGTGTCTCACTTGAAAAATGGCCCCTTCCTTTGTTCCAGTGGCTCCTTTGTTCAAAATCTTCCTTTTCCCACATCACAGCCTCTGGGAGCTGCAAGTGCCCCCACATATCTCCCGCCCAGGTCGCACAATTGACACTTCTTCTCCTCCAGTGCCTCCTTTCTTCCCAGTGTCACTCTGTCCACCTGATCTCTTTGTAGCGCTGCCACTGCTCCACACTTTTATTCCCCCTTTGATCATCAAACGGCAGCTCTTTTTGGTTCCCTGGCTTCTTTGTTCCACACTCCTGTGCCTCCACTCCACAGCTTTTGGGAGTGCCATATCCATCCATCCTATCTCAGGGCCAGATCACAAAATGGAGGACCCTTGTCCTACAGGTATCTTTGCTTTTGCCACAGTTTCTGGGAGCCACAAGTGCCCCATGCATCCCTCAGGACCAGATCACAACATGTGGTGCTCTGTTGTACTGGTACCTCCCTTTTTCTGGTTTTCATTTGTCCAAGTCAGGGCTTGTGCTTGTTAAATCCATCTGAATCTCATTCAATCTCTCAGCATTCTGGTAAATATATCAGAATTTTCAGGCCTCTATGTGAATCCTCTTGACAATATCAGCATCTCACAGAATCTAACAGAATCCCACAGAATCTATTAGCATCCAACAGAATATATTAGAATCTCTTATAATCTTGCAGAATCTATCTCACTCTATTCTAATCTATCAGAATTTATTAGAACCCATTAGAATCCATTAAACTTCATCTGAATCTCACAGGATCTGACAGAATCTCTTATAATCTACCAGAATTTAATAGAATCACTCAGAATTTAACAGAATCCATTAGAATCCATTAGCATCCTATAGAATATATCAAAATCTATTGGAATCTCTCAGAATCTCTCAGACTCTATTGGAATCTATCAGAATCTATTGGAATCTATCAGAATCTGTTGGAATCTATCAGAATCTATTGGAATCCATTGGAATCCATTAGAATCTCATAGAATCTATTGTAATCCATTGGAATCTATTAGAATCTATTGGAATCTATTAGAATCTATTGGAATCTATTAGAATCTATTGGAATCTATTAGAATCTCACAGAATCCACAGTAATCTCTGTGAATCTTCACAAATCCATTTTTCCGAGGGTTTTCCACCATTGGAAAACCCTAGGAAAACCTCTTATCATACTATCGTTTTCCAGATCGGATCATGTTAGTAAGACAATAAATTTTTTGCTCAGTTTCCTATTTGGGAAATGCTTCAGCACTTGATATATTTTCCCAGGATTTGTCATCAGGTCTTCCCACCCTGGAGAATGGAAATTTTCCTGAGCCATTTCCAGTTCAAAGTAATCCCCAGAAAATATTGATTATTCCTCCAATTTTCCTGATGGTTATCCTAACAACGTCTCATAGTTATCTTGGTGTCTATAATCATAGGAAAATCATATATTTTCCTTGAATTCAACCAAGTTGAAAATCCTAGCCAAACCAATTGTTTGCATATGTGTAGCCCCAAAATTTTCCAGGTGGATTATCCCAATGGGTTCCAGCATTGGAAAATCTTAAGCAATTATTGTTTTATTCACCTGATTTTCCTAACTGGATTACATCTGGAAAATCCAACCACTTCTGTGAATTTTCCAGTGAATTTTCCCATGGGGAAAATTCTGCCATGCCTCCAGTGTAACACACCAGCTGCTTTTCAGCGATTCATGAATGACATATTCAGCAACATGCTTGACGTTTTGGTCCTCATCTATTTGCACAACATCTTAGTTTATTCCAACAACCTGGAAGAACACGGAGAGTATGTATGTGAAGTTCTCTGACGACTCTGAAAAAACCGACTTTACGCAAGATCCAACAAATGCAACTTCCACAAGACAACAGTGGAATATCTCGGATACATGCTTTCTCCTGAAGGACTCTCAATGGCAGACGATAAGATCAAATTAATTCAAGAATGGCCCAAACCCTGAAAAGTAAAAGATATCCAATCCTTCCTAGGCTTTGCGAACTTTTACCGATGCTTCATTCATAATTACTCTGACATTGCAATTCCGCTTACCCGACTTACTTGGAAATCCGTAAAATGGAACTTCTCTGATGAGTGTCAGAAATCGTTTGAAACACTTAAGAAAGCCTTCACCACAGCTCCGATCCTTACGCACTGGATTCCCAATTGTCAACTCAGTGTGGAAACCGACACTTTGGACTATGCCCTCACGGCAATCCTCTCTATCATTTCTCCAGAAGATGGCGAAATTCACCCTGTAGCTTTTCATTCCAGAACCTTCACTGCCCTGGAATTAAACTACAATGTTCACGACAAGGAATTACTCGCTATTTTTGAAGCTTTCAAGATTTGGCGACACTACCTTGAAGGTTCCGGTTCCACCATTGACATTGTAACTGACCACAAGAACCTCGAATAGTTCGCCACCACCAAGCTTTTAACCTGATGACAAGTACGATGGTCGGAATACCTATGTCAGTTCAACCTCGTTATCCGATTCCAACCTGGGAAATTCGGAACAAAACCCAACTCTTTAACTAGACAATGGGATGTCTATCCTAAAGAGGGGAGTAGCGACTATGCCAGCATTAACCTGCACAATTTCCCCCTGGTTTTCACTAACAAACAGCTGTCATTGTCCCTCCGAGCCACATCCCTTAATGTCACAATTCTCCATGCAGTTACCATCATGGATTTTGAGAAACTCCACGAAGAAATCCAACAATCCATCTCCTCTGATCTTGCAATTTCCGACTATCTGACAAACCCTCCGACACCCCATGGTCAGTTGATCCTCAAGGACTCCTCCGACTCAACAACCGAATCTACGTTCCTGACGTTAATGACCTCCGACTCTGCATTCTACAATATCTGCACAATCACCAAATCTCCGGACATTTCAGACAAAACAAGACACTCAGCAACATCTGACGTGAATATACATGGCTGAAACTCTGCGACTTTGTGATTTCCTATGTCAAGTCCTGTACAACATGCATGTGATCAAAATCCCAATGACACCGGCCTTATGGATTCCTTAAGCATTTACCAATTCTGCCAAGACCATGGAATTCCATATCCTTGGATTTCATTGAGCCACTTCCACTTTCATCGGGTTTTGACAGCATCCTTGTTATCATCGACAGACTCACAAAACAAGCGATCTTCATTCCAACAGTCACAATGATGACTTCTCCGATGCTCGCTCAGCTTTTCGTCCTCCACATCTTCTCCAAGCACGGTGTTCAGACTCACGTCACCTCCGATCAAGGTTCTGAATTCATGTCTTCCTTCTTCTGCACACTCGGAAAGGTGCTAGACATGAATCTCCACTTCACCTCCGGATATCACCCCGAAGGTGACGGACAAACCGAACAGACGAATCAGGTAACTATCAACAAGACAATTGGGCTGAACTTCTTCCAATCGCAGAATTTCCCTATTACAATGCTCCAAATGTGACAACAGGAATCTCTCCGTTCATCGCTAACAAAGGTTACAATCCCGACACTTCCATCCATCCTGAACGTGATCTCGTTTCATCCCGTGTGAAAGATTTCACAATCAACTTAGATGAACTTCACCAGGAACTCTGAAAGAGAATTTCCAACATGCAATCCCAATATGAGGAACTCACAAACAGGAAATGTTCTCCAGCTCCAGACTTCAAAGTAGGTGACAAAGTCTTTGTCAAGGCCAAATTTTTCCGCACAACCCAACCTTCAAAGAAGCTCGCCAACAAATACCTCGGACCTTTTGATATCATCGCACCCGCAGGTACTAGAGCCTTCATTCTCTGATTACCCAACAGTATGTGTGCTGTTCACCCATCCTTCCACGTTTCCAAGCTAGAACCCGCAACTCCAAATGAAATCCCAAACTGAATACAGCCTCTGCCTCCGCCAGTTATTATCAAAGGCGAACCTGAATACGAAATCGACGAAATTCTGGACTCCAAGATAGATAATTGCCGACATTGCAAGATACAATACTTGGTACGCTGGACAGGTTATCAAGGTACCGATGAAGAAACCTCGTGGATTCCCGCTATGGAATTAGGCAACGCTTCAGAGGTCGTTGAAAATTTTCAAAACAAATATTCCGATAAGCCTGGACCGATTCTGCCTTAACTTTTCCTTCTCCTTTCCGATTTTTCCTACATTTTTATGTTCAAGTCCCTAATTACATTTCCATCTGTTCCAAGAAATTCCGCTTCGTGTTTCCACTCAATCCCGATTCAATTTTCCGACTCCATTTCCCATATTTCATCCCTTTCCATTTCCTCCATCCTTACTTCCAATTCCTGCTCCTGGTGCTGAACCATCCTTTGTACCCATGAGGTTAGGATCTGCGTCTCCTCAGAATGTGTCTGCATGGAACTTGCATGACGATCGACGGATTTCCACAACTCTTGGATTTCCTTCACCAGCAACTCCACTGTTCCTCCCTCACCCATATCCACACCTTTCGCAACTTCTTCTGCAAATCCCAACGTTCCCAGTCAATGGCACATCCTGCCATCCTTTGTGCATTCATCACATGTCGCATTTGCTCCCTCCACTATCGGTGAACAAAAAATATCCCAAACCCAACATCCCACACAACAATACTGTTCGTGTCCAACCCAATTAATTGCAGATTTGTGAACCCTCCTACGGGCAATGGTTCTATCCACCACATCGCTTTTTCTTCCCTGGGATTTTCCCCCCAATCTCTTTTCAGCCTTTTCCTCCCCCTTTTCTGCCTTTTTCCACTCTGACCTTCTCCGCTCCAATTTCTTTGCTGCTTCTTTTTGCAACTCCGAAATCTCGCGAATCTGCGCTTCCAAATCGTTTTCCAACCCTGACTCATCTTCAGAAATCAGATCCTCAAGTGAGATAATTGGCGGCATTGACATTCAGCTCAGAAGGGGGGTAGGGGTAAAAAATCAGAAGTCTGATAAGTCGAACCCCATCCGTCACTCTTATATAGCACATTAGGGGTTTTGCTTAATCAAAACCAAACCTCCCACGCTGATCTTCGGCCTCAAGGGCTCGGCCTTAAAGAGGAGATACTGTTAAAACCCAGATTCATTTCCAGCTTTTCCACTTTTCTCTGATATCCCGATTTATATTCTGATGTGTACCACTTGTTCTACTTATCCCTGCCTCGCCTATATTTAGTTATCTCTTATCAAAATCCCATCTTCGGTCTTATGTCCATATTTACTCTCACCCTGATTCCATACTCGTTCCGTTTCGGATTTCCATATTCGTATCTTTCCGATTCGGACCGTATCAATTTGTTATATATGACTTCTCCTTGTACTTTGTTAGTCAGTTCGAATATTGACCCACCTTGACTCGATAACTTCTCACTTCTGCCTCTAAGTCTTATCCGCCTCTAAGTCTTATCTGACTCTCTGATCTTGTCCGACTCCTCCGACATCCCAACCTTCCGAAATACCAGGAAACGAAGGATCCAAGAGGGCACAACCTATAAGTTGAAGCCAACGTCCATACATTCCGATTTCCGATTTCTGACTCCAAATCCTAAACTCCGACATACTGACAAATCCCAACATCTGATGAGAAGAAATCTAGTTCATAACATCCTATCCCTGTGTACAATGTTGATGGTTCACCCAATGAATCTGGATCTATCATTGAAGTTGTTGATCTGATTCTACGGTACAAAGACCATTCTGAGACAGCCATGTTTGCTGTTACGTGCCTAGGCCATCAACATATGATCCTTGGCTACACCTGGCTTTGGGACCACAACCCAGAAGTTGACTGGAAGTCCCAAGAGGTACGGATGACTCAGTGTCCTCCCCAGTGCCATACATGTCGCAACATCATCAAGGAAGAACGTCAGAAGGCCCTACGACTGTGCACCTGCCATATTGGCCCTTGCCCTATTCTCATGCATGATTCAGATGGATCAACAGCTGAAGAAGAACTCCTTCTGAGTCAACAGTATGGGGGTGATTCTGAAACAGCTGAAGATACATCTGATGAAACTATAGAAGAGGGTGACCGCATTCTAGTTGCCATGCTCCCTCCCCAGGCTGAGTTCATTCGTGCTTCTTCAACGACATCCCAATGCCTTGCAGAAGCTGCCTGGCGCAACTCCCACCCTTCAGACACTCTTCCAGACTACCTGTCCGACTATGAAGATGTCTTTGCAAAGGAGTCGTTTGACAAGCTTCCAGAATGCAAACCATGGGATCATGCCATTGAGTTAGAACCTGAAGCCAACCCCAGAGCCTCACCCAAGGTGTACCCCCTCTCCCCAGGAGAACAGGCTGAGTTGGACAAATTCCTCGAGGAGAATTTGAGCACTGGATGCATCTGACCATCAAAGTCACCAATGGCCTCACCAGTGTTCTTTGTCAAAAAGAAAGATGGTGCCCTATGGTTTGTCCAAGACTATTGTGTGCTGAATGCAATGACAATCAAGAATTGCTATCCTCTCCCCTTGATTTCTGACCTTGTCAACAGCCTACGAGGGGCTCACTACTTTACTAAGCTTGATGTTCATTGGGGATTTAACAATGTCAGAATCAAAGAGGGTGATGAGTGGAAAGCGGCATTTCAGGACAAACCAGGGACTGTTTGAACCTCTAGTGATGTTTTTTGGCCTCACTAACAGCCCTGCCACATTCCAGACTATGATGAACGATATCTTCCATGACCTCATTGCTGAAGGTGTCGTGTGCATTTATCTGGATGACAT